>SRQH01000214.1:0-40260 GCA_018360345.1 Claviceps sp. LM84 group G4 | reverse complement strand
GTGCAGTATCCTCGACCTCCGTAGTAGACAGCAGCCGGCGTCTCTTCGAAGGTCCGGCTTCGCTAGACATCGTGGCGGGATTGAGACGTCGTACATACAAAGGTAAAATTGTAATCAAAATAAGTAGGTGATTCTCAATACAGAAGTTGGGGACTTGGCCTCTCGCAGTATAGACCTCTCGGCTCGTACCTAATTAAGTTCCATAAGCTTTTTGCAATTTTTGCATGATTACTTAATAAACCAATTCTTTTCTGTGGACCCTAAGCGAGCCCTCGGATTTCTCGAGAGCCAATCATTTCGCCAAGCTTTTCATGACCAAGGACATCCGGTTTTGAGAGCCTTCGGTATGTAGAATTGGCTCCGCTTCGCTTCGCCAATTAGGTACCTAAGATACCTAGGAGGTACCTCCAGTGGCCCCAAGAAAATTAGGTACCTAAGGTACCTAGGTAGGTACCTAGGTACATTGTAACACGAAAGTTCCTCCACTTTTCGACGCGACGCGTCAATTCAGCTTCATCTCGCTTCATCCACGATCTTTGAGCAGCCACTGATGCCATGTAAAGAAACATTCGTTGCCACGTATCAGGAACCACGTATTGGATTACACCCTATTAATAGCAAGCGAAACAGGCACGCAGATCGCTAATGACGAGAATCCTCCCAAGCATGGCATTAAAACACGGTTCACTCCGTAACCAAGATCGGAGGATCTCGCCTAATTAGCTTCGTCGGGTGCCCTCGTCCTTTGTTATAGCGCTTACGGCCTCAGCACTCCTGATATCCGACACCTTCTCTGTTCCACACAGGTGGTCAGGTCCTAGATTCATAATCATCATCATCATATAACATATTCACAGATCTCGGACCTGACACATTCAATAGTAACTAGGTACCTACCTACCTACCTACCTACCTAACTATGTACCTAACCTACGCAGAGGTGGTGGATGTATATGACAAAAGCACGCACAAGCGACACATACTGACAAATATTCCATGTTTCCTATTTCCTCAGTCTCACCGGCCAAGGCTGTGGCGGAGACTCGAGTTTCAATTGCACGCCATGGGACTGTGCCACCTGACTCAGCTCATTCGACAACCTAATTGTGTCATCTGGTATATAGATGGTCTTGAGATGTGTGAGCCTCAGT
Organism: Claviceps sp. LM84 group G4; assembly: GCA_018360345.1. NCBI lineage: Eukaryota > Fungi > Ascomycota > Sordariomycetes > Hypocreales > Clavicipitaceae > Claviceps > Claviceps sp. LM84 group G4. The sequence goes on along the minus strand of SRQH01000214.1, from coordinate 39,109 downwards.
ATCGTTATCGCCAGAGCCGATAACGCGTTCCCGCGTCTATAACGCGGAGAAAGTGTCAATGTCTGCAGGTTGGGAAACGTGGCCAGAAATCGCGCCAGGGCAAAATGCTCGTTGTCTTTAGGCTTCGGTGATAAGAAAAAAAGATAGCATCCCAACTCCTGAATTGAGGGAGCGCCGCGCAACCAATCGTAGTCTCTCAAATGGCGAGCAGAGGCGTCTCTCAAGCTGCCAGTGGAAGGATCGTGATTATAAGGGAAGACCATGTCAAACGATGTCAATTTTTTAGCCTCTATCGCGCTGGAGAGCAAGAGTCGAGCTCCAACCGGCGCGATGGACAACGACCTCGACCTGAAGGACTGCAGGTTTTGGTATGTTGAGAGCCGGGCAACGTCAAAATCAGAAGGCAGTTCATGACAGCCACTGAAAATGTCGGACCAGTCCTGAGACCCAATTCCTAAGCCAATATGTTGCAGTGTGTTGCCGCGGTCGAGACACATGAGGTACCGTAGCGCTGAAATCGATCTTTCTTCCGAAGATGTGGACTTGTGGCTCTCGAACATGAGTACCTTCAAGTGTGGCCATATATCGTTTCCCCTGTCTCGCCAAATCGGCACGGGCTCCGGGTCAAGTTCCGCCAGTCCGACAAGGGAAAGCTGTTCAAGTCTCGGAAAGGCGACGGATAGATGAAACTATGCATGCTCGAATAATTAGTGTCTCGTTTTCATGCGGGTCTCCTCGAGGTAACTGAAAAATGTAGCAACATATGCCAAGAGAATGAAGAGAAGGAGGGAAGGAAGAATGAGAAAAGTCTCATAGCAGCTCTCTAGGCGGGGGAATACAGACAGTAGAAAGTGGTGCGTTGTGCCAAGTCTTGGTAATGTCGTGTTGTATTCGCAAAGTCTTTAGCACGGGAAGAAGGGGTATTAGTGGCACGCTGCGGAACCATTGCTGTGGAACTCCCACGAAGTCGAGATGCACCAAAGAGCTGGCAGCATTTTGCAGAAACGTATGAGGGAATCCTCCGGGAACGTCTACTGCAATTTTATAGAATTCCGAGAGACGGTCCAGCATGGAGAAATACTTTAAATGGCTCCATATATTCTCGTTCGAAGGAAACGACAGGCGCCATTTTGGTCGCTTCAAAATCTCCAGATGCTCCAGGCGTGGTGATGATTTGAGAAGGACCGTAAAAATCGATTGATAGAAGAACATCTTGCGCCCAAACGAGATCTTCCTGGCGCCTCCATTTCCTGCCCAGGACAAGATCTTCTTCATATCGCGGACGCATGGTCGTGTCGCGGTTTCCCATTTCGCAGGGAATGTTATGTTTCTCCATAATGGGGAATGCAGAGGACTCGTGAGAGTGCGTTCCCATTGCTTGCAAACACGCAGACAGACACTGGAACATGCATACCTAGTATCAGCTCAACGGACCATTGGAACAACGATCTGGTTTTCGAATTAACAAAGACGAGGAAAACCAACGCACAGAAGTTCATAAATGTCGAGATACGAGAAGATGTGCGTGACCATCTCGGGAATCAAGCATAATGGATCTCTTCTACAAAGGTGCCACTGAAGGGATTCGCGTGCGCCATAAAGTTGCTGAGCTCCAAGTTTCAACTGGTCAGACACCATGTGACTATATGCCAGACGTCATCGCGTCATGATAATCAACTTGGAAGTTGGACCGAGGATCTTCAAATCTTGATTCTTTGCCAATCTCACCTGCAATTTAGGCGAGGAGTCGACGGCCATTTGGCCCATTTCCTTGCTTGCCTCGATCCCGGCAGTATACATCTTCCAGGCATATTCGTCCTTATTTTGCAGCCGTGCAATATTTCCCACGCGAAGATATCCCTAGAATCGGAACTGGTCAGTAAGGGGGTGCAAGGCCTGAAAAGGCTCAAGAAGGACCTCTTACATCTGGAAGTCGAGGGGCTAACTCCAGAATCCATTCCGCGTCCTTCATAGCGAGTTCGAGTTTATCAATAGACTCAAACGTTGTAGCCCGGAGATCCAACGCCAGGATATGGTGTTCATTATCGCACTTGCTGAACGTTGTGCCAACGTAGCAATGACAAGTATACATTGCTTCTCTCAAGATCGAGCCCCCTTGGGCAGCGACCTGTTCAAAGTTTTTGCAGGTGCATTTGCTCCGTCCGAAGGCTCTATTACAGCTGCAGCATTCCGTAGCCTGTTGATGGCGATGCAAGAAGATGGGAATGTCAGATAGGTAGCTTCGTCTAAGCCCGAGCCCCGAATGGATGAGTGCTGCCACGGAAACTCACACTGGTGAAGTGTGCCAAGGACTGCTCGTAGTTCTTGGCCGCTTGAAATTGGAGACCAAACTGGATAAAAAGAGACATCAGTATCTCAGGGTCGCAATCAAGGAATGACACCATGTTGAAGGGGGAAGGTTGTAGGAGGCTAGAGCCCGTTCATGGGGATAAGACTTGATATCGGCTGATATAGTAGCCGCGGACAAATGAATCAGAACTGGTGAAAGAGTATTACAATGTGCGGGAGGCTAATTCGGCAAGAAGTGATGCACCGCTTGGACGAGATGACTCACGTTATTATATGATGATGTGCCAGAGGCGACGACCGGTGTAAGCCTGTAAGGCTTATTAAGCTGTAGCACAAGGCGACAGATAGGAACATTAGGTAACTATTGCGGAAACGGTTTCACATTTTCAACACGGCTTTACAGCCTTTAATCATGAGTAAACCCACCCCCACGTCACGTCTGCGTAACTTCATGTCCCAGGCACATTTGTCATTTACCACTTCCCCCAATGGGCTGAGTCGCTGAACCTAAAAACATCCTCATAGGTACACCACGAAACTCGGACGGAGAGAGAGGCGAAAAACACACAGGAAGGGATAGTTACGCCTGCATTAGGAATAAGGAGGCTGAGGGAGCGCCGTTTTTGGCCCTCTTAGTCTCTTAGACAAGCAAGTAGATACTAGACAGAAGCGGTCTCGTCATGAATCCATACATTTGCCTACGCCTCCCGGGGAGGAGGACTCGAGTTTCTCTTCTCTGTCAATAGCACCAGGCTAGGTCCCATTGCGTCACGCGTGTGCCAGGCCACTGTGTGCTTATTCCATACGGACTCATTCAATAGCAAGCAGGTACTGAACTACTGATGCATATTCTATGCCTCCTGTTCTCTCAGTCGAACCGGCCACGGCTGTGAGTCACAATCACAAGCCTGTGACGAATCCTTGTAATTCAGTTGGACGCCGTGGGCCTGTGCCGCCTGCGTCAGTTCGTTCGACACTGCATGGCGGCCACTTATATAGATGGTCTTGAGATGCGTGATCCTCAATATCGCCATCACCACACTCGATAAGAATCTGTAATCTTTATACGGGGAAAGTGTCAACGTCTGCAGATTGGGAAACGTGGCCAGGAATTCAACCAGGGGCAAATGCTCGTCGTTGTTAGGATTGGGTGAGAAGGAAAAATCATAGCATCCCAACTCTTGGACTGAGGGAGCGCCGCGCAACCAATCGTAGTCTTTCAAATGGCGAGCAGAGACGTCTCCTAAGCTGCCAGTGGGAAGATCGTGATCATGAGGGAAGACCATGTCAAAAAATGTCAATTTTTTAGCCTCTATCGCGCTGGAGAGCAAGAGTCGAGCTCCAACCGGCGCGATGGACAACGACCTCGACCTGAAGGACTGCAGGTTTTTGAATGCTGAGCTCCGGGCATCGTCGAAACCAGAAAGTATTTCATGACAGCCGCTGAGAATGTCGGACCAGTTCCGTTGTGAAAATTGGAATTCAATATGTTGCAGTGTGTTGCCGCGGTTGAGACATACCAGGTACCGTAGCGCTTCTCTCGAAGATGGGGAACCAATGGAACGGTAGCTCGGTAATATGAGGACCTTTAAGTGTGGCCAGATACCGCTCCCCTTTGTTCGCCAAATGGCCACGGGCTCCGGATCCAGACGGAATTCTGCGAGGTAAATTGAAAGCTGTTCAAGTTTCGGAAAGGCGACAGACAGATGGAACTATGCATGCTCAAAGAGTTAGTGTCTCGTTCTCATGCGGGCTCCCTCTTTCTAATGAAAACTGTAGCGACAGATGCAAAAGCGAGCAAGGTAAGGAGGGATACTGATAGTGGAAAGAAAAACTTAAAAAGCTTTCGTAGGGGATCTCTACGCGAGAGAGACAGACTATATGAAGTGGGAGTTCGCTGGGAGGCCTGGCGTTCCAGAGACTGGTTATCCGCAAAGTTTTTAGCTTGGGAAGAAGGGGTATTAGTGGCACGCTGCCAAACCATTCCACTGGAATCCCCATGAAGTCGAGATGCTCCAAAGAGCTGGCGGCGTTTTGCAGAAATGTGTGAGGGAATCCTCCGGGAACGTCTACTGCAATTTTATGGAACTGTGAGGAATCGTCCTTCATGGAAAAATGCTTTAGCCGGCTCCATATCTTCCCATTCGAAGGAAATGATAAGTATATTTGTGGTAGCTTCAGAATTTCCAGATTCTCCAGGTGTGGTGATGCGTTGAGTAAGAGCGTAAACTTCGATTGATAGAACGACAGGTCTCGCGCAATTGAGATCTTCCTGGCGCCTCCATTTCCTGCCCAGGACAGTATCTTCCTCAAACCGCGGACGCGTGGTCGCGTCTTGCTATTCCATTTTTTAGGGAATGTCAAGTCTCGCCATAATGGGCAATTCTGAGGGCTTTTAAGAATGCGTTTCCATTGGCGGCAAACAAGCAGACAGACACTGCAACATGCATAGTATCAGCCAAACCATTGGAACAACGGATTGGCTTTCGAGTTAACAAAAGGGAAGAAAATCAACGTACAGAAGTTCGTAAATATCGAGACACGAGAAGATGTGCGTGACAATCTCGGCAGGCAGGCATAATGGATCTCTTCTACCGAAGTGCCAGTGAAGCGCTTTGCGTGCATCGTACAATTTCTGACCCCGACCGGTTAGACACCAAGTGACCATATGCCAAACGTGGTCACACCATGATAATCAGCTTGGGCTGGAGACCATTGCTATGATCTATCTCACCCGAAATTTAGGCCACAAATCGACGGCAGTCTTCTTGCATGCCTCAATGCCGGCGCTGTACATCTTCCAGGCATACTTGTCATTCTTTTGCAGCCGTGCAATATTTCCCACGCGAAGATATCCCTAGAATCGGACTGGTCAGGAAGGGGGCGCAAGGCCTGAAAAGGCTCAGGCAAGGCCGCTTACATCTGGAAGTCGAGGGGCTAATTCCAAAATCCACTCGGCGTCCTGCATAGCATGGACGAGTTTGCCCATAGCCTCAAACGACGCGGCTCGGAGATCCAACGCCAGGATATGGTGCTCATTGTCGCACTTGCTGAACGTTTTGCCAACGTCGCAATGACAAGTAGACATTGCTTCTCTGAAGATGGAGCCTCCTTGGGCCGCGACATGTTCAAAGTTTTTGCAGGTGCATTGGACTCGTCTGGAGCCTCCAGCACAAGGGCAGCTTCTTATAGCCTGTCGTTCGAGATGGAAATGTCAGACAGGTGGTTTCATAAAAGATCCTTAGGTGCTGCCACGACGACTCACCCTGGCGAAGAGTACTGAAGAACGCCTAAATTTCTTGGCCGCGTGAAGTTGGCGGCCAGACTCGATTAGATCAGCCATCGAGGGCTCAGAGTCGAAAGCGAAGGATGAAGACATGATGATTTGGACAGGTTGTGAGAGGCTAGAGCCCGCTCATAGGGACGAGACGTGATGACAGAAGGTATTGTGGCCGCGGACAAGTTGAACCACAACAGGTCCCTGGTGCAAGAAGAGGTTTAGAATGTGGGAGGTGAGGCGGTAAGCAGCGATCTGGCACAGAAATGCAGGATCGATGTATATTGAATTGGATAGAGAACAAGAAAGACTATCTGAAGAACTGGGGGAATGAGCGACTATCAATAGACATGAATCATGATTAGGCGCTCTGTGCTACCACACCGGGCGTATGGTCCATCCCAACCATAATCTCATTATGTGATGTGTCAACTGTCAAGTCTCTGGTACATGATACATCATGTAAGGACCCACATATGGGCAGAATGCAACAAGCGATGCACGCTTGGCTGGTATTAGGTAGGTATTGATATTCCCGTTGCCCTGTAGCCTGTAAGCTGTAAGCTGTATTAAGTAGGTAGCACAAAGCGTTTAAAAGGTCGCTAGGTACCTACATAACAATTACGGAGACGTCTCAGCGTTTTTCAATAGCCTCATTGCTTTCGTGTGACCTTGCGCTCCGATACTCATGTACTTTTGGGAGATGATCATATGATGTACATTTGTGGGAGACAAACCCCGCAGTGGCAGACAGGCATAATGGATCTCTTCTACAAAAGTGCCTGTGGAGAGATTTGTGTGCACCGTATAGTTGCTGAATTCCGTCTACTAAAATAGGTAGACACCAAACGTGACCAGGTCATTGATCAACTCTGTTGCTGAGGCCGGAGACCGTGTCATCTCACCCGCAACTTGGGCGACGAGCCTACGACAATCTCCTTGTTTGCTTCGATCCCGGCAGTATAAATCTTCCAGGCATACTCATCATTCTTTTGCAGCTGTGCAATTCTTCCCACGCGAAGATATCCCTAGAATCGGACTGGTCAGCGAGGAGCCGCAAGACCTGGAAAGGCTCAGGCAAGGCCGCTTACATCTGGAAGTCGAGGGGCTAATTCCAAAATCCACTCGGCGTCCTGCATAGCATGGACGAGTTTGCCCATAGCCTCAAACGACGCGGCTCGGAGATCCAACGCCAGGATATGGTGCTCATTGTCGCACTTGCTGAACGTTTTGCCAACGTCGCAATGACAAGTATACATTGCTTCTCTGAAGATCGAGCTCCCTTGGACAGCGACCTGTTCAAAGTTTTTGCAACTGCATTTGCTCCGTTTGAGACCTCTAGCACAGGGGCAGTTTCTTATAGCCCGTTGTTGTGATAAGATTGAAATGTCAGACAGGTAGCTTATTCGAATAGCCATGGGTGCTGACACGACAACTCACCCTGGCGAAGAGTACCAAGAAACGGCTGTAATTCTTGGCCGCGTGAAGTTGGCGTCCAGACGCGATGAGATCCGCCGTCGAGGTCTCAGATTCGAAGGCACGTGATGAAGACATGATGATCTGGGAAAATTGTGAGAGGCTAGAGCGCAAGAGATTTAGAATATGGGAGGCGGCAAAAGATTATAACTTATGGCACCCTCGGCCGGTGTTCCTACCCATTCATTCGCGTTTTCATTTCTGCTACAATCCCAGGACCCAGCTTTATCAGATGATCACGCGGCGCCACCTCTTTACCTTCCCTGTGCATACCTCTAGGTACGGAGTCCGAGTAGGTAGACCGTAGGAATCAGGAGGTACCTAAGTATCCCGTGCCCTAATCGGGTCTCGAGTCTCGTCAACGGACTTTTTCGTCACAGGATATGCAGATTCAAGATTCTTGCATCTCATTCAATGAAGAGCTGCTCAATTCGACCCGAGAGGTTTTGGTTTTATGCATCCTACACGAATGAGGAAATAAATGTGTTAGCTGTTCAAGACAAAGACGAGACATGACAAGGCTAGGGCGCAGGTCTACTAGATACCACGAGGCCTCTGATGCCAAGATTCTTTCATCTGCTCTCAAACCTCCTGTTTCCAACGTTAGAAACTGGGGGATGAACCAATCAGATATCAATTGACCATTAACACTAGGGGCGCGCAGTGCACGCGCAGCTTTTCTGTATACAACCAAAAGTCAGCTCATCTTCCTCCTCCATCTTCACTTCCTCTGTGTCAGCCAACATGAAGATAGAGAACCCAGTACCCCAGCTCCAATTATGAGGGTATTCTCCTCTACTGCAGTGGAGCATTCAGATGTACATATGTACATGAAATCGGTTCCACAAATGCCCTTCGTGTACGGAGTAGAAGGTCTAAAATGTAATAAGATCGAATCGACAAAACGCCGAAAAAATATCCTCTCTCTGTGGCGCGGTAACCCCTCTGCAACGCGGCATATCTGCAAATGTTCGCAACTCCCATGACCTGCAGATCACGACGACGAGGTCCCACGCTTATCGCCCCTTACCAAACGCCTTCTGCTTATCCGCAAACTCACGAATCACCAACGAACAGCTCGTGTCCGCACAAAGCCTCTTTCTCCTAGCCACAGGCAGCTTAGCAGCAAATTCCAAGCCGCTCGCGCGCTCGACCGTCTCAATGGGGACCTCAAAATCGGTAATCGGCTTCGAATTCGGGATCGGGGCATTAGGCAGAACAAAGGCCCCAATGGCAACATTGCCGCCTGTCTTTCCATCCTCGGCAAAGATGACCTTGTAGAAATGCGTAGGCACAGCAATGGATGGCGGGCTACCAATCATTTCGTACTTGACGTACCACTTGTTATCGGCGGGGTCCTTGCGAGGCAGGTAGAGCGGGCCGGTGACGATGCGCACCGAGGGATACCGTCCCGTGAGGCGGCGGCAGAAATCTTCCAGGTGTGCCCAGTAGTCGCGGTTGAAGCCCTCACCAACTTGGGGACACATGTTGCTCAGGTAAAAAGTCTCGTCCATGGATTTTTGCGACCATTTCACATCGGCGGCGGGAACCTGGTGGCCTCGATCGTAGCCGCTGCGGAAGTAATCCTTGAGGAGACCGCGGAACTTGGGGGGGATGGTATCATCTTCCATAAACACACTGTTCTTTCGATCGCCATTTCGTTGTGAGAGGGACTCGGGCGTTATATGCTCGACGACCCAGTGCGGATTGCGGGTTCGACGATCGTAGCTGGAGATCAGGGCGGTTCGGTTGGCCACGTCGGCGATAGGACCTGGAAAACCATACTCGAAGAGACCAGCGGGATTGGTGCCACTGCCTGCAACGACGGGTGCGGACGTAAAAGCTTGCTGGGACGGTGTCACGAGCGGCGTGTTGATGTCGGGTCTTGCGAGGGCAGTAGGGGGTGCCGCGATCGGCGACTCAGGTTTCTTGCTTTCTGACGATGCGCGAAGAGAATACACGGCGGCGGTAAGGGCGGCGCCGCTTCCTGCACCGATGGCAGCGACCATTGCAAGAAATGATTTAGACATGTTGGCGGTTGCGCGGGATGCGTTATTCGGTCGCATCTATGAGAGACTTCGACTTCGAGGGTACACCAAAGCCAGACAAAAGACTGGTCAGGTTACCGGGCCGACAGGTCTCGGCCGTGGGGCAGAGGAAAGGACAGGCGGCAGGCGAGCCGGGCGCAAAGTACGGATCAGAAGAGATAGCGATCGGGTGTCTTCTTCTCGCAAGAGATGCTGGCGCGGTGAAGCACGCGGCGCCGTGTCTTGAAGATGTCGACACGGTAGAAGGCAGTCTACGAGCACAAAGGAGGAATCGTAAAAAGTCGCCCTGGAGGCTGGTATAGCAGTGGAGCACTGTAGACAAAGCGAAGAGACGCCCGGCAGGCTTTGCCGGACTTATTATGTACACGCCATTGGTCGTATGTACCTAGTAACCTACATCTGAGTGGGTCAGGCCCGTCACAGGGATCCCAACTTCCCAAGTTCCAACTTTCAACTTTCACAACTTTCAAGGCTCAGGCTCCACCGAACAGGCAGTCATCCCCGCCATGTGTCCGCGGGTGTCTTGTGCAACAGACTCGACACGCTACACCGAGACACGTTCAACATGACAACCTATCCGTTCTCTCATTCATACATAGTTGGGCATCATGGAATCAAGGGGTCAAGTGACAGAGGACAGGCTCTTCTAGCCGCCTTGTATTAAGCTACATATAGAACTGGATTCCCTCTTGTCTTTTTATCCACCCGATTTTCTCTCATTACATACCAAGGCGGCGCCTTCCGAAGCCTCCAAGCGCCGCTCTCTTCCATATCTTGATCTCGCCATTCTCCGCCGCTAACAGCGTCTACACCATCATGATACCGAACACAAAAGCTCCGATCCAGGACGCAGCGATCGCAACACCGACTGAGCCAGTAGCACCGGTCAGTCGGCCACCGGCAAGAGCCTGGGCCGCAGACGAGGTGGCGGCACCAGCAGCGGTACCCGTCGCAGCGCTAGATGACTTGATAACGGGCGTCGTCATTCCAGCAGTGGGAGGAGTGGTGGGAGCTAGCACACCGGACGGGCAGTGCCAGTGGTCTTCGTGAGGAGTGCACTCCTTGTCCGTGCCGTGATGATTGTCGTCGCCCGAGGCACTGCTGGCGGAGGGCTTGGTACCGGACTGCGTCTGAGCAGGCGGGGTGGCGGGCTTTGAGACTCCGGATGGGCAATGCCAGTGATCATTGTGAGGAGTGCACTCCTTGCTTGTGTCGTGATGATGGTCGTCATGGTCGTCGTCGTCAGTATCGCTGGTGGTGGGTTTGGCGCCGGACTGCGTCTGAGCAGGCGGTGTGGAAGGCTTGGCAACACCAGACGGACAATGCCAGTGGTCATTGTGAGGCACGCACGAAGCGGCCGTCGCCGAGGCGCTTACGGTGTCGACAGCAGAGCCGGTATCAGTCGACGTAGCAGCATGGCAGTGCCCTGTTTGGGACCCTCCCGCGTTAGCGTTCTGCAACAACTATATCTTTCTACTTAATCGAAACGAGCATCTCCCCGAGTTCCACCGTGTGTTCTTTTTGCTTATCCTGCTTCTGGAGTTGCTTACAGCTTCACTTCTTCACTTACAATGATCGCCGTGGGGCTCACAGACTCCAGAGCCGGTAGGCGAGGGCGGCAAGGCACTTCTTGAGGCAGCAGAACCAGTCTCGGTCGTGCTGGTCTGGGCGACGACGAGGGCCGCTTGGCCGATAAGACAGATGGAGAGCAAAGACTTGACGTGCATTGTTTCAGTGTTTCTGCTGGAGCGTGTGGTGTTGTAATGTACGAGCCCGTTGGGGTGAGCCTGTGAGGAGGTAATGGTTATATATGTACGACCTGATACCTACATATGCACCTGCCTACTGCATTATGCATATGCTGGAAGTTCTGGAACGAATCGCCTGCATGTCGGACGAGAAAGGGGGGACGCCTTTTCTCAAGGTGATATTTTATTGTATTATTGCCCCCTCCCCCCTGTGGCCTTCACCCGTCCTTCATTGACTGCGATCTGTGAATCTGTGCGCCCATCACAGCACACACGTTCCCATCATTGGACCAGAGAACGCCATGTGCAGCGTGCAGTCAGCGCGGCCAAGCTGTGACGGTCTGACAGAGCGCCATGACGCGGCGTGTGAGAACCTTGTTGGTGGGTGCGAGTTCAACAATCCAACAAGCAGCGACTTCTCGTGGCGGTAAATCAAGAATGGCAAGTTCGAGGAGGCCACGATTCGGCAACGCTCGATGCCTTGTAAGTTGTGGCACCGTTGCAGCGCCGGCGGGTCTTGGTGATCAGGATTCAGATCGAACTCTCGCTCGTGTTGAAATTACGGAGTAGAGAATGAATGTTCGGCAACGGAGGGGGTTTATAACATCATTTTGGCATGGAGAACAATACTGTACATATATAGGTCGCTAACTGTATGAATTTGTATTTTTTCATGCTTGCTCTAAAAATAAAATACCTGGGCTCAGGTACCTAGGTACGTGCCACCTTGATGGCAGTTTCCTCCTCCATTTTTTATTCCAAGTTTGAAGTGTGCTGATCGATCTGTGGGTCTGAGAACCTTGATGTCCTATAGGTAGGCTATGTGGCATTTCTCGTGAGTCGTACTCGGTAGCCTGTAGGACAATGTGTGTACGTTGCCATAGGTAGAGGTGCCAGAATCTTTCCAAATGTCACGATTGGGGTGAATAACATCGTCCATTGTACATATGCGAGTAATTTACCGGGCTTCTTGATGCATTAGGTTTTCGAGGAGGTTGCTAAATACATACTTCGTGGTTGAATCACCCACGGGCCACGAGTATAATAAGTGCTTGGTTGATGCTCGAAGCGCGCGCTGGTCTGTGTGGCCACTGGCGTAAGGTACCTACATATGTAGTGAAGAGGATTGGCTCGCGTGACGTAGGTAGGTACATAGTTACTGTACATATGTGTACATGATGCTTGCAAGTTGCAGCTTGTTATAGGTACATACAGTGTACAAATCTCGCGAGTCGCGACACATGTCTACCTACCAAGGTACATGCCGAGTACATAAGGACGGTCATTGTTCAGCCTCGGTGATGGCTCAAGTTCCAACAAGTGCAATCCTTTCTTGCATGAGATGCAGAATATCCGATGCTTCAAATGGCACTCAATGCACCAGATGTAGCAACTTTGCCCAAACGCAGCATGAACTGTACAGCCAGTTACCAAATTGAGAACCCTCATGGCCAAGCAGGTCAATGACGCCTCTCCCAGCCCGCGTTTTTTTTAGCGCGCCTCCACAGCGCCTTCTCAGCGGCCCCCACAGCCTACAGGCCAGCTTCTTCGCGATGCCCCCTCCCCCCTGGAGCTCCTGCGTCTTGGACTGTTGTGTTTCTGGCTTCTGCTCCTCTTCCCGTCTTCACGTGCATCGAATCCCATGCGACAGGTAGGTATCATGCTTCACGCGCCGCAGCCCAAAATAGCATCATATTCAGACCTTGGGCTATCTCACATTTTTTGTTTCCCAGCCTTAACATTTTGCCCCCTTTGTGTCTCAATACATACATAGGTAGCCCGTGACAATTCCTTTTGACCTAAGAGGCTTGTTTCACTGTGGCCGGCATAAGTTGACCCCCCGTATCGTATCGTCCCGACTCCCGTCCCATCTGGCCCTTGTCCTCGGCCGGTCAGAGCTTTCAAAACTCGCTTGATTCCGGCAGCACTGCCGAATTGGCTCATTATCCTTGCTGTTTCGGAACCGTCTTTACATCTACATACTTTGACTATTCCTCGTCATCCAGAATCCGGGGTCCGTATACCACAAGACTATACCACAAGACAAGGCACCTCTTCCCGCTCGCCAAGGTTGCCTTCTTCCATTGATCGGAGCATCGTCATATGGCCAGGTGTCCGCGGACCATCTCGGGGACAACTGCTGTCTGTAGCCATGGAGCTGGCTTCTCAAAACCTCGACAATGACACTCGCGGATGGATCATGTGCGTCGTCAGCGGCATAGGTATGTTTCGCTAGGCACGTAGATGGCCTGAGCAACGAAGAAAGGACTGATTTGGACCAAACTGATGACGTTGTGAACCAGCATGCGTTTTTGGCGCCTCCATCATTTGCGTCGACTTCATCGTCCGTCTGTTTCCGGGGAAACATACTTTTCGCATTCAGGAAAGCAACTTCTTCCTCGCGAGCTCGCTATCCCTCAGCTTCGGCGTCATGGTGAGTATTGAATATGCGGCATTTCCCATTCGCTGGCCTGTACTCCGTAGAACGCGCCAGTCCAGACTTAGAGAGCCACACAGTGCCGTTTTATTCTAACATGGGTTTCATCGAATGTAGATGTTTTCTGCGCTATACAGCATGCTTCCCGAAAGCAAAGGCTACCTCGAGAAGGACGGCTGGGATGATCAACCTGCTGGTCTCCTCATCATGGGATGCTTCATCGGAGGATTCGTGGGCATTCAGGCCGTATCACGGCTGTTGCACCGACTTATGCCCTCCCACGTTGTCGATTGCGATCATACCCACGGTGATGAGCCAGCCACACAGGACGACCACCACTCGTGTAACCATGCTCGGGGTCAATCTCGGGTCAGCAGAGCCCGCACGCGGTGGTCTCGGCAGCCGCCAACAAATGGGCACGTTGTAGCGAACAAGCTGGACACGGAGTATGTCGGCGGCCAAGACGACGGCGACGGCGCCGCCACGGAGTCGACGCTCTTACTACCAAGGCCGACAACGGAGTCAGAGCCAGAGTCCAACGGCGCCCGTAAACCACCACCGATACGAAGTGCGTCCGCCATGGGGGGTAGCGGAATACTACAGCGGCCTGCGAGTCCAACGCGTCCTTTCCATCCCCGCTCTACGACCGATGCCCAGGTAGTCCCGCGGCGGCCGTCGTCCATGTTCGACGTGCGGCGGCTCATGTCCTTTGTCAAGGACACAAAGTGCAATTGTGACGAGGAGGGTCCTTGTTACGGCTATACCGATCCATGTGGACAGGAATGCTTCAAACATCTATCGACGCGATCATCTCAGAGACCTTTGCAAAGCGTTTCTCGTCAGCCAACCACAATTCGAACCAGCACAGGTCCTCTACACCCACGCGCCTGGTCCATCTTCAACGGCGCAGGGCACGACGACGCCTCCGACGGCGATCAGCCCGTTAGCCCTTGCTACCGCACCAGCAGAGTTGCCTCTCGCGAGCCTCAACTCTTTCCGGCTCATGAGGCACCTCAGGAAGCACAGGACGGTGCATCCGACGCTGGCGACTCGAACCACCTCTCCGCCCGCGCCTCCACCCACAACGCCGACCTCGAAAGCCAGCAGCACCACCACCACGTCCCCGAAAACGCCTTCCTGTCCATCGGTCTCCAGACATCCATTGCGATTGCTCTCCATAAATTTCCCGAGGGCTTCATCACCTACGCCACCAACCATGCCAATCCCGCGCTCGGCTTCAACGTCTTCATGGCGCTCTTCGTGCACAACATTTCGGAGGGCTTCGCCATGTGTCTGCCCCTGTACATGGCTCTCGGATCACGCTGGCGGGCCATCACCTGGTCTGCCATTCTAGGAGGGCTATCGCAGCCCATCGGCGCGGGCATGGCGGCCGTGTGGTTCAAAGTCGCGCAGAGGTCCAACATGACCCCCAATGCGGTCGTTTACGCTTGTCTCTTTGCCGTCACGTCGGGCATCATGGTGAGCGTGGGGCTGCAGCTGTTTGTGGAGGGTCTGAGTCTGAACCATAATCGAAATTTGTGCATCTTTTTTGGCTTCTTGGGCATGGCGGTCTTGGGGCTGAGTAATGCGTTGTTTGCGGCGCATTAAACTCACTAGACTGAGGGGACTCTTTCCTTGTCTTTCTTTGTTACCATTGTATGTTGGGAGTATAGGTGTTTCTGTATTTCTAGCTTTGTCTTTGCTTCTTTACCTTTGTTTCTTGAACGCATGATTTGCTGCTCATCAAGTTTTTCTCTTTCGTTTCGTCACTATACGACTTTTGTGAAAGGCGTTTCGGAGTACCGCATGAGAGAATACTGGAATTGCTTTTCTTGGGCATACGATTCGATGACGCGGAGCGGATGATACTCGCAGGATAAACGACGCTGAGCCTTCCGTACTAGAACGCCAAGGCCGGTCATCAGTCACATGATACAACGCAACGATGCTAAATTGAGGATACTGGAACTGCTTCAACTAATAATTGCATGAAACAAGACATCACGACGCCGAGCTGAGAATACTGGGACATTAGGACTTGTTTGTCTTGCACATGATACAAGGACGCCGATTTGAGGACACTAGAAGTGCCTGTAATAGCTGCAAAACGCACTGAAACGACACCGAGCTCTACATACATAATAGGAGGCCAGACTACTTTACCAATCACACGATACAACGACGAAAGGCATAGGCATAAACTTGGAGTGTGGACTATACATGGCATTGCTTACTTGAACTACACACCTTTCAATTTACATGTGTACTTGTACTTACTTGTACTTTACTAGAGTGATCATCCAAGCTTCGTGCATTCATTATTATGTCTCGTACATACCACATACGAAGTTCAGTCAGAAAGATTCGTCCAATCCGCACAATAGCGCATTCTTTTCATGTCAGCGAAAACTGTAAAACCCTCCTTCTTAGGTACCTAGTAATGTATCTTATTTATAAGGTCGTAAAAAAAAAAAAAAAAAACTTTTCTTCACGTCATGTCCATGACGTACAAAGATGAATGAAGCATACGTCTATCTATCTAGATGGTTATCTATAAAGAGGCAAACACGAAATGTGCGCCTCCGCTACGCGTCGCCGCACGATTTCTTCAGTTTTGCCTAATAAAGGATAATATTCAATGCAAAAGCAATGCAAAAGTAACGAAATGGAAAAGTAAAAAGTACCATGTAATACATATCAAGTTTGGTGTGCAGAAGCAACACTACGACCTCGCCAGGCTAGGATCAACATGCACATCCATATCCATCTCAAGCGACGTCTCAGTATTAAAGAACAACGAATTCGTATCCTCAGAGAGCCAGTCAAACTTTGGGGCCCCATGTTCCATTTGTGGCGTGAATGAGAATAGGGCGTCGTGGTCCAAGGATCCTGGCCAGAGGTCTTGGGTGAAGTTCTCGTCGAAGAGGGGCTGGTCTGTAAAGATGTCGAAGTGGTCGAGGTGGTCGAGGAAAGAGGCTGGCTGGTCGGGGAAGATGGTTGGATCGGGTTGAATTTGCAGCTGGGGCGTAGGTTCTGGTTCAGACTCTTGTTCGGACTCTGGTGACTCCAGCTCGGGCCCGGGTTCGGGTTCCGGCTGCTGCTCCAGCTCTTGCTCCAGCTCTTGCTCCAGCTCTTGCTCCAGCTCTTGCTCCAGCTCTTGCTCCAGCTCTTGCTCCAGCTCTTGCTCTAGCTGCTGCTCCCGAATTTGCTCCAGTCCCTTCTGGGGCACCTGCTCCAACCCGTGGCCTTTTACAAGATGAACTTGCAAGTCGTGATAACGCGTGAAACCTTGACCGCACTCTGTACAAGACACAGTCTGCTTGACTGGGTTCGTAACGCCGGCAAGTTCATCAAGAAGAGAGATCGGGTCGTTGGGAATATCGACCTTGGACAGCTTATTGCGCTCACGGCCCAGATGAATGTAGCGAATATGGTCTTCCAAGCGGACTTTGGTGCTAAACTTGTCGCCACAACCATGCTCATTCGTCCAGTTGTCAAAGTCGACCCCCGTGAGCTCAACCTGGCCACAGACGAAGCGAAAGCCTTCATGAGCAGTGCGAACATGAGCCCTGAGGTTAGAATTTTTGGTAAACCTTTTGCTGCAGCCCGGATGCGTGCAGGCGTGGATCTTGCGGTCTGAGACAGTCTTGCCAGAATGATACATGTCGATGTGCTGGTCGAGTTCCCATTTTGACGTAGACTTGTATTCGCAGAAGAGGCAGTTTTGGTGCTCCTTTTTGAGGTGAGCCTGGAGGAGCAGCTCCGTCGTGAAGCCAACGCGCAGTTGCGGGCCAGCACCCGATGCTCGTTGTTGCTGCAAGGCACACTCGCCACACCAGTATTTCAGGTCGCCGTGGATTTTGTCGCGGTGTCTCTTCAGTGCTGGTTTTGAATCAAACGACTCGGTGCAGTCTGGCTCGGGACAGGCGAAGGCTCGGACATGTAGGTGATCCTTGCGGACATGTTTCGTGAGCGTTTCTCGCTTCCTGAAGCTCTGGCCGCAGTTCTGACAGCGAAAACGGTCTGCGCCCTCGTGAACGGCTTGGTGACGTTTTAGTCTTGTGCCTGTGACAAAACTCTTGTCACAGCCGGGGACCTGGCAGATATAATTGCGCTCATTGGTGTGTGCGGCTTTGATATGCTGTTTCAGGTGCTTGTCTTCAATGTAGTTCTTGTCACAACCATCGTATGAGCATTTGAAAGGTCTCGCGTTGTTATGTGAATTTAGGTGGTCTCGTAATCGAGCTGGGCGGTTGAACGTCTTGGGACAGCCGGCCCAAGTACAGGCCAACGTTTTCAAGTCTGATGGAAATTTGGCACGTGGTGTGGTGGCCACAGTCGCAGGAGAGTCGGCATGTGCCGTCGAGCTCGGTGTAACTTCTGCAGTATAAGAGTCATCATCGTATTCGTCTTCATCTTGACATACTAGATTGCTTGCGTCAGTCTTGTTGTGTGGCAGTCTAGAATGGGACTTTACTTGGTGTTGTCGTAGGACGAACATTGAAAAGGTGCACTATGATCCTCAATGTGAAGCTTCTTCCGAGGCGAGGCCTCAAGTACTTCTTCGACGGCAGCACGCTTACTCATGTTTGCCGCAATTACATGTAGAACACGTTCTCACGTTAGATATATTTGATGATTTTGTGTTGGATCGACGAGATTGTTAAAAGGCGACGGCAGAACGAGCCCACCTTTGTTCAGGGCGGTGAAGGAAACTTTTTTTTGACTCTCGAAGTCTCGAGTCTCGAAGCTTAGAGTGGTGGACCCCGCTTGCGGCCCCCGGCAACTTAGTTCGGGGAAGCTACGGCAAAACCTGGTCCAGAGCGGCTGCAAATTTCAAGAGGCTTGACGACGGGAAGGGGAACAGACTCATCACCGCCGAAAGCGAACAACAAAAGCAGTCTCATTTTTTTATCCTGCGCAACACGTCAAAACTCTCGCTTGTATCTCCAGAATGTCGGACTTTGGCGAGGACGATGTCGGTGTTGGTGGGTGAGTTGGATCCGGCGCCATGGTCCAACACTGCAAACAAACGAGCTAACTGAGCACGCGCAGCGACGAGCCCATCCTCGAGGACGAGGAAGTCACCGAATTCTACGAGGGCGAAATCGACGAAGACGGTGGACGTATTGAGGATGGTGTTGAGAACGGTTATGATGCGGACAACGTGGTCATGTCAGGCGATCCCTCGGCAGCCGCCAACGGCCTCCGAAGTCATGAAAAGGCGATCAAAGATATGAAAATACCCGAGAATGAACGGTCTACTACGCCGTATATGACGAAATATGAACGAGCGCGCATTCTTGGTACACGCGCGCTGCAGATCAGGTACGACGGCCTACTCTGCGACCCACGCTGAACGTAGTTGACGAGTATAGTATGAATGCGCCCGTGCTGGTGGATCTCGAAGGCGAGACAGATCCTCTTCAGATTGCAATCAAGGAACTTCGCGAAAAGAAAATCCCCTTGATTGTTCGGCGATATCTTCCGGATGGCTAGTAAGTGGTTCTTTCCTGGTGCACGCAATACGTGTGTGGCATGGAGCATACGGCATCTGACATGTTACAGCTACGAGGACTGGACGTGCGAGGAGCTACTGCAATGATGGACCGATAGTTTTGAAACCTTGATGTTGGAGTTTTACCGCTGCCTCAGTTGACGCGTACGTGTCGAATTCGAGTGGCGACGCCGTGCTACGACCGCGACCGAGGTGCGGCAGGAGCCACAGATGTCCCCGTTTGCTGCCACACGTTCGATATAGCTTTCTGATGGCCCTTTAGTCCTTTATGATTCATGAGCGTGGCGTTTTGAAATTAAGGTAAACCAAAAAAAGTGTCGGGCATGGAGTACATGGGTGGAGTGAATGAGTGACTGAAGGTGGGTGAGAAAGTAATCCAAGATGCGCTCGCACGCAGTCCCGATGATGCAAAATCATTGCGTACGCGTTGACTGGACATTTTCTCTGCAGAAAGACAAGTTAGGCCTGCATAAGCGTCTGCCACGAGTCATATACATACTTGGACGACCGGCCTATATGCGTGATGCGCTGGGGCTGCTGTCTGTAATCTGTATTACTGTACGCAGATCTGCGGGCCCGTGATGGTAGCTCATTGGGATCCAATTTTTATGCAGTCAGAAATGAATTCGATTGAGTACTAACTATCGAATACTATTTCGTGCTATCATTTAACGTCGTGATTGTGAAGCATTCATGCCTGACAGGCTCGTCAAATCGCCGTGCTGCCCCCCGCTTGGCCGACACGCCATCAGGTACATAGGTACGTACATACCTAAAATGACGATCCTGAAGTTTGATACTTGAACATGGGAGAAATAACATGAAACCGATCCGGTCTTTGCGGAAACTATGTACATATGTACATGCTCCGTACGGCGTAGACAGTCCTCCAATTTCCTTCCGGGACACGTGCAATGCCTGCAGCCCCCACTATGTAATCGCATACCACCCAAGTGCCGAAAGTGACGGCAAATAGCGGAATCAGCAATCAAGATTCAACGATCGTCAGTAATCACGTAGGTATATTATATATACAAAGTGTACTGAGACTTTATGTAAGACCCGTCATCGTCAGGCTGCCCAGTGCCGACAGAAGCACAAATTGCAACACTGCAACGCGAGGGGTCCAATCTCGCCTTGTTGACGTCAACGCAATTTCTGCCCGGGACCAGCCTCTCGATGGGAATATAAATAAACACTCATCCTCCCCTGATAGTACCTAGCTCAGCCCAATGCGCCGTTTGCTTTGATTTGTGGTTGCAATTGCCTAGGCTCGACGTCGGTATCACTTCTCAATCATTCACACTGGATTGTACCTACCGGCATAGACTCGCTGGATGCCATGAAGCTCGCCTATGTGGTTGCTGTTCTAGCTTCGGCAGCGGCGGCGGCGGCGCGATCCGTACCGCTCCACGAGGAGCGCGTTGAGGTGGGAGTCAGTGTGAGTGTAGGTACATATTGTGCTGCCGATTCCACCTTCTTCATCATAGCTTTACTGTTCTATTATTCATTCTCATCATTGCTATTGTGTTCATTGCTTTGTCTATGATCTGCTTCTTGTTACTCAATGTCTACTCTGTCATGGAGATATTTGTCATTGCACCGCGACTGACCAAGAACACACGTCCGCCCGCAAACAGATCCTTCTCTGCACCGGCGACAACGCATCAGGCTCTTGCACGCGACGTGACTATCCCCTCGGCCAGTGCCAGCTGCTCACAGCGGACTTGTACCAAAACACGCGCACGTTTGTAGTCGAGAGCCACGATGTCGAGTGCATGCCTCGGCTGGTCAATTGTGACGGGACTTGTATGAGTCCCACGGGGTGTACGTTTGGGGCTGTGGACGACAACTATAAGCACAAGTGGGATCTGAGAGCGATTGGCTGGGATAAGTACATACAGAGTTTTGACTGCCGTATGAAGACCAAAGCGTGAAGGGATCGTGGACGAATACACGACATGGGATGCGAGAGGCAAGTAGAGGACGGGACGATGATGGCTCGGCGTTGAGAGGTATTTGTTAGCTTGCATGCCTGATGGCAAAAAAAAAAATTGAGGGATCATGGATGGAATGTCCCTCTTTGTTTCAGGGCCATCAGAGCAAAGGGCGTTATGTCACGACTCATTGGAGATGCGTAGTTTCGGCCCAAGTGCAGCAGTATTGTTCAGTTCTCATAGGTAGTTAATCAGCAACAACTTCCAAGTCTTTATCCATGACAACAATCGTCTGGCATGGCATGCCTCCTGAGTCCTACCTGGTGAATGACGCCAGACGGCGACTTACAAAGTTACAATACATTGTGTGTAAGTCGCCGTCTGGCGTCGTTTCTCATTTTACACAGACAGGAAGCTTGGCGGGGCAGCGCCACCGGTGACCGAACAAATTCCCCGCAATGTACATTGGATTACGCAGTCGTCATCCCGAGATGCCGAGATAACACCATTCTCAACTCTCAAGCTTCCACACAACCAAAGAACAAGACAAACAAAAAACCATTTCCCAAAGCCCAAAGTCGACACAACCTCGTCGCCTCAAAAACCATCACCATGCCCTTCACCACCAACTCCACCATCCGCTCCTTCGGCGGCACCCTCCACAAACTCACCCACCCCTCCTCCTCCACCAAAACCCCTATGAACCTCACCCTCTTCCTCCCCGGCACCGCTTCTGTCTCCCACCCGGCCCCCCTCCTCATCTACCTCTCCGGCCTCTCCTGTTCTCCAGACAACTGTGTCGAAAAGGGCTTCTTCCACGCGCACGCCTCCCGACTAGGCCTCGCGGTCCTCTACCCAGACACATCCCCCCGGGGGACGAACCTTCCCGGCGAGCACGATGACTGGGACTTTGGCAGCGCGGCGGGCTTCTATATTGATGCGACGGAGGAGCCTTGGCGGGAGCACTACAACATGGAGAGCTACGTCACGAAAGAGTTACCAGGGGAGTTGTTCGGAGCGTTTGCGGAGCTCGATTCGGGGAGGGTGTCTATTACGGGGCATTCGATGGGGGGGCATGGGGCGTTGACGCTGTTTATGAAGAATCCGGGCATGTATAAGAGTGTGAGTGCGCTGGCGCCGGTGTGTAATCCGTGTGAGTGTGCGTGGGGGAAGAAGGCGTTTGGGGGGTATCTGGGGGGAGGGGGGAAGGGGTGGAAGGAGCATGATGCGACGGAGTTGGTGAAGGGGTGGAAGAGGAGGTTGGATTGTTTGATTGATGTGGTAAGTATACATCGTGCATGACACACACACTCGCATATTGTGTATTTGGGCTATAGAGTAGAAGTTGCCAGGCTGATGAGAAAACACAGGGCACCACAGACCCGTTCTATAAAGACGGACAGTTGCTCCCTGAGCACTTTGCCAAGGCTGCCAAAGACGCGGGCGTAGAAGGACCAGTTATTCGATATCAAGAAGTGAGTCCACAATTTCAATCCTATTTTTTTGCCTTCCTGAATCTTGATTGCACCATCTCTAGCTGTCCAAGACACAAAAGTGTCAATACGCAGGCCCTACGTAGAATTCTGCTAACTGATATTCCGCACGCCTCAGGGCTACGACCACTCTTACTTCTTCGTCTCCACCTTTGCAGAAGATCACGTCAAGTTTGCCGCCAAGGCGCTCGGGTTGCTGTAATTGACTACCTTCTAGAGCCAGGAAAGGGGGTCGGGTTTTAACAGAGCACGAGGCACTGAGATATAGACTGGTAATTGAACTAGTCAAGTCACGCATTGTCATCAATTGCAGCAGGTGACTAGAATATGTGAATAAGATGATGGATGCTGTGCTAATAATGATGACGAGCCTATTTACATTCCACGAAAAATGATAATATGATAGCGAGGACGTAATTCTTTCGAGATAGCAAACCACACAACCAGCAAAGCAATACTTCTCGAAGGCCTGCCAGACAAATAACATGGCCAAAGCCATATATAGACGAGCCCCTCTCACTCCTGCGACGTCCTGTCCTCACTAACTCATACAAACGTACTTCCACATCACACATCCCAACATAAAGAGCACAGCACAATAGCCGGCCTCACGCTCCGTGACCCCTACCTGAAATCCCATACAATACCCACAGACGTCTTAATTTGTAGTGACACCGCTCCAGTTTGTTGCCGACACACCCTCCTCCCATGATGGCTCAAACAGTAGCGCAAACAAAAACTAGAATGCTCAAACAAGAGCAGAAAGCAGTACAAATGCACGTAACCCATCGAATTTTGTGAAACAAGAAACGCCCGCACCACCCGTTGGATATGCCGCCAGCCAAGAAGATGAATCAAAGTGGAAAAGGAAGATATACAACGTAAAGAACGAACAAAAGAAGAAGAAATGCGTGAGAAAGGAATGATATGTGAAGAGGAGCAAGAAACGAAAGAACATAGAAGGGCAGATAAAGTAAAGTGTAAAATTTGAAGGAAGCACATCCCGTCTCAGGTAACAACCCTCTCAAGACTAGGACTCAACCCCTCCTTCTCCAACTTCGCCCTCACCTCCGCCTCAATCTCACGTCGGATACGCTCAAAGGCCAGCTTCTCAAACCGACTCAATCCCTTCCACCAATGTTGCCCTGCTTCATGCTCCGATATCCTACTCAGTAGCTCGCTCGTTCTGACGCGCACTTCACGATCCTGATGGAAGAGCCCGAGCGCAAGGTAGAAGAGACCGGCATGGGACTCGGGTGCCACGTTGAGCAGCAAACAGATTTCGTCGTACGAGTGTATGGATTTGGCGAGCGTGAGGTAGATGTCTTTGCTTTGTGTGGGAGATAGGCGTTGCATGCGAAGGCGGTCGTGCATGTGTGCCAGGTCAAGGCCCTTGAGGGGTCGGGCTGTGTATACTTGAGCCATATCCTGTATCTGGTCAGTAAGGGGGTCCTTCAACAAGAACCAAATAGGCAAAAAACGAGTTCCAACAAGAAAAAAAAAAAAAAAAGACAAATCGAGAAGGAAATGGAGGATGGAAACGCGTATAGAGTTATTGAGAAAACCGGAGAGGAAGAAGAACAAAAGGGAATAATAGAAGGCAAGGCCGCACTCACCTGTATGTAGCTGTAGTAACTTCGCGTATTCCGCCACCCCTCAATCCTCGTCACATTTCCAGCAAGCTCCTTATTCTTCGCCGCATCATCCGACCACACATAACCATGGCCACTCGCCCCAGGAAGCATCTTCCCCTCATCCTCCCCACCGACATACAGCGCACTTGCCCCATACACACTCTCCTCAAACTGAGCCGAAATGCGCGTAAATTTTAGAATCCAATCCCGCCACTTGGCCCGGATAACGCGCTCTCCGTGCCGTATCGCGATGCTCTTTAGAATGTCCGCCATGAAGGCCACATCTCCTGTGAGATCCTGCGTAGTATTGGTCGTACCGCTCGCGATGCCCGCCAACGTCACGTTCTGCTGCTGGAAATACAGCAGCCCCTCCGTGATGGGCGCGGGCTCAATTTTGCTGCTGATCTTGATGCGGCCGCTCGGGAGGTCGCATAAGAGATCCCACCACTCTGGGTGGTTCTCAAACGTGGGATTCGTGACGCCAGCAATGAAGCCTGGAACGTTGAGTAGATCATCGATTTTGGTGAGATCTGTATAGGGAAAGGCGTGGCGGGTGAAACCTCGCAAAAGCCCCCCCGATGCGAGTGCGCAGGCTGCGAGTACGGCTTCCGCCACCTCTCCGGATGGCATGTTGTGGCCGAGGAAAATCACCCGCTTCTGCGTTAGCAGGCCATTGACCAGAACAACAATGGGATGCGTGTTGATGCCGTTTGTCGTGAGGTGCGGATGTAGAGGGAACGGTTGCGGTGACTTGGCGTGCGTATCTGAGAAGTTCTGGATGAGTTTGATGAGGGAAAAGTCGCCGACTGTCTCGGGCATCACGGCGGTAGGCACTTTGATGGGGATCGGTATTCCCTTGTACATGACTTTGCTTTCAAACTCGTGCGTGTCTCGCGGAACAGCGTATAGTGATTGACTGCCGCCCTCGACATGTGCCTTGGTCCCGGCTCGTGATATATTCGATAGCTTCGTTCCAGTCCTCGCATCCACGGGGCTTCTATCCGCCGTACTGTCGTCTGCTTTATCTTGTGCTATCCTTGTCTGTATCATCTGCTCGAATTTTTCCACAAACAAATCTCGGTTGTCGCTGGCTAACAAGAGGTGCCTTTCGAAAATGCTTAACCGCGGCATCAGAGACAGGTCCATGGCGTTGACGGCATCGTATAGCATGGAAAGCGTCTCGGGTACTGGTGATTTAAAGTATTCCTCCAAAGCGAGAAGTAGGAGAGGCTAACCGCGAAAACAACATGACGAGAAAGATGACATCAGTAAGTGCATATTGGCTTGTTTTTACCCAGAATAAGAGGAAGAAACCCACCTTGTAGATGTGCAGAAAAGGGTGTCTCGTGCAGATTGCCATGGCTCTCACGACGGCACCTCGCTTAACCGACTTGTCGTGTTTTGTATTTACGAGGTTCAGGACGTGAATGAGTGGTGGTCCCTCTCCACCTTCGGGCTCGCTATCGGAAGACTCGTCATCAACATCGTCGAGGGTATCCTCCTCGTCCTGATCAGGATCCTCCTCCTCGTTCTCGTCATCGTCGCCATTGCCGTTCCTGTCGTCTCCGTCCTCCTCGTTTATGACTCCTTTGGCCTTATCCTGCCTTATCCTGCGTGTTCTCTGCCTCTTTTCCCTCGCACGTTTGTTAGCATCATCCTCCTCCTGACTGGTGTCTTTGTGCAAGAAGAAAATGGTCCAATCCTGGTTACGGGCATGGGCCTGATCAGGAAGCATCAATTCGGCGAGCATATTCTCGTCGCCCGTGATAGCCACCGGATACTGATGCTCCATAACTGGCCCTCGGTCGATGTCGAAGGAGGCCACGAGGATGTATTCGACGTGCTTTTCTCCCGAGCCCCTGGGATATTGCGATCGGAGCTTTCGCGAGGACCGTGCATCGGCATTAGGACGTCGAGGGGCGGAATAAGAGGAATGCTGTGATGATGGTGCTGATGAAACTGTCTTGGACTTGGAGCTGAGGTCCGAGGTTCGATCGGAATCGGTTACGAGAGCCTGAGGCGACCTGGCGCGTCGGGAGGAGAGGGACATTTGAGACGGGCATGGCGATGATGGAAAAGACGACAGAGAAGCTCGCCGATGCAACGAAGAAGTATTATTAGACGGGTTGCTCATGCCAGGCTGTCGCGTCACGTATGGAATCGCGGCGGCCATTGCGTACGGTTGGGTCGGCCTGCGCCCGTGGCAAAAGACTCAATTGACAGTGTCAAGACTTGCTTGATAGCCACCCTTGCTACGGTTAATGGAACAGGCGGTTAGGCTCCGCTATGCAGATTGTTTAGATTTTGCGTCATGCAGACAAATCGTAGTCGCGAGTCGCAGTGTTGAAGAGGATCGATCGTTGAAGTAGGTGACTTGAGAGCGGTTGGTCAGCACATGTGATTTTCCAGCTGCCGCCAGAATCAGTGGCTCGTGTCTCGCGGGCGACTGTGAGGAAGCGTCGGATAAAGGCAAAGGACAATCTGAAAGCCTACCGGATTGAAAGTGTTTTGCACGAATGACAATGGGCTTTCAAAGACGACGCCGCAGCAGTCCGATGTAGTTTCCCATGAGTTTGTCGCGCATAAGCACCGCCACAACCACAGACGCAAGAGTCAAGACGCTTTCAAGTTGCGACAGGAATCAAATTCAGGACGCCAGGCGGACAGATGTGAACTGACAGGATGGTAATGGACGAAGGGTCCAATCGAGACATGGTCTAAGGAGCAGTTATTGGCAATTGCCCAGCACACCACAAGTCTAGAGTCCAGACCAAACACGACGACGAAATACGACCAAGAGAACGGACACAGCTCCTGAAATCGATGGCCAGGCCATGCCACGCCGGGCTAGTCAGGGTAGGGGTTGAGAGCGGGGCACGTCTCTGTCGGACGATGGATCTGACGAATGAGGAGAACTGGGACGAATAAGAACCCGAACAAGGCCGCAGGTTGTGTCCAGAAGTCTCGTGGCGTCAGTCAATATCGGCGCGGTTCTTGTCGGGTGCGCAGCCGCGCGTGGCCGCGCTGCATGAGCCCTGTCCGCATGAGTTCGGCATGACGAACATGCCAATGATGCCACTCGATAATCGGGGGCAGCCAGTGGCCAGAGCGCCCCCGAAAGACGCGACGTCAGTACATTACTCCGTACATAGGAGGTAGGTATGATACCTAGGTGTGTACGGCGTAGGTAGGTAGTACCTACCTTGCCTGAGTTTCGTATCTGACTTTTACATCACTCACTCGCACTACCACGCTGTCAAGACAGCACTTATTAGCCGTCTTGCTTGACCAATTTCCTCGCATGACTGCAGCCAGACTTGTTTCGACTTGGTAGCGGCTGCTGCGCGGCTCTGGATGCTGGACAATATCCGCTCAGGGCTACCTAGTAGATACAGCGGATCAAGACGATAACAGACTTATTACATACCTGGACTAGGTAGGTACCTGATATTCACGGAGTGGTACGGAGTATGTACATGTACATAGGTACATAAATAAGGGGACCAAAGGCGGCTAGGTACCTAATGTAGGGATTTTGCCTGGCCTGTGCCACCTTCGGTCAGCGCCACATGCGCGGCCCCGCGGCAAGCTCCACAAATTCGTGTGCCATTCGGGTCAGTTGTGTTGCCCCGTTGGATTGTTTACAATCATTTGTTGCTCACTGCTTGCTCACTGCTCAGTAATAATGCAGCTGACAAACATCTGTCATCTGCATCCCCAAGTTCCAACCCACCACCACACCACGCTGACAACGTGAAGGCAGCGAAAGGATTCCCAGCGGCGCTTCCCACTGCTAAATCGTGAAGCCGATCCGATCTACACTGTGTTGTCGACAAGGATCGCAAGGATTCACGCCAATTAATAGCCGACGCGAGTCACGACCCCACGTTTCTCCGCCAACCGACATCCGCCAAATCGCCGAGTCCCTCACTCCGCGAAAACGCCACAGCGAGCATGGTAAGAGCCAGAGGATCCGTATCAAGATTCAAGAGACAGCTCCTAACATCTTCAAGTCTGTCGCAGCGTCTTATAAGCCCTCTCCGCTAGGCTACGGATCACCGCCAAGGCGCACCTCGCCATTTCGCCGCCCCGAGTCACCCGCCTCCGCATCTCCTTTGCGACACACGACGCCGACCAATTCTCCTACCAAAGGCGCTTCAGGAACAGGGGCACTGAGATTGACACCGGGCCGTCAATCATCGGACTTCTTGATGGCTTCACCGCAAATGTCTTTTCGAGCAACACAACGGAATACAGCACAAGCTTTGGCAAGCAGCAACGCATTATCACAGCTGCAGCCCGCACAGGTCAGGACACTGCGAGACGGGTTTCAGATTCTCGACCGCGACTGTGATGGCGTCGTGAACCGGGAAGACGTTGCCGATATGCTGAGCCAACTAGGTAAGGCAAACTCACCCTCATCAAGGAGGTCAAGCCTAAATCATGGCTTCCATGGGCTCCGACTCACACAGTGCTCGCACAGGTCTTCCCAATAGCGCTAGCGATGTATCACAATTCTTTCCTCCCTCGAAACCACAGACCATCACGCTCGCGGCGTTTTTAAATTCACTGGCTGAAACGCTTTGCGAAATGTCACCGAGCCCCGAGTTGCTTTCTGCCTTTTCTGCGTTTGATGACGACGACAGCGGTCAGGTCGATTGGGCTGAGCTAAGGGACTCGTTGCTAAACACGGCTCCTGAAGCTGGAGAAAAGGCCTTGACTGCGACGGAGGTTGACAGGGTGATCAACGGATTTACCGGTAGGCGCGCCTTTAATCGAAATATCAACGCTCAGCTTAGCGGAAAGAAGGGGGAAGTGTTCAAATACAATGAGTTTGTGGCTTCGATAATGGGTTCCAATGGAGCGGCCGAGGGATCACCAGATGATCACTCGGAGTAATATTGTCAGAGATGAAGATGGCAAACTGGACGTGTTTTCTTGTGCATTGGCTTTGTGGAAATATTAGGCGCTTATTATGGTTGGGCAATGGGATTGGCATGTATAACTTTCTTCTCAGCATTGAAAACAATATGGAACTATAACGAGAGGGGTGAAGCTCGGACGGAACCTTCTGCAGGTATCGAGGACGCTCGTGGCAGACACATATGCGTAAACTGAAAACCCTAAATGAGTCTCGTGTGGTCATGTCACTTTAGACTGGAGTCTGCAGATAGCACGGTATGCGTTTACTCCGTAGAGATAGTTGATGGACGGCCTTCGGCCGGGCAGTGCTCCACCAATACTCACTGTTTCCACTGGCAAAGCCTCTTTCATGTTATGTACAAAGAGGCTACGCAAACCTTGACTATGTAGCGGATGAATTATATCAGATCGGACACTTTTGTTTGTGGGTTGCTTAGATTGTCAGAGCCTGCTTCATGGAGTCAGCGATAGGTACCTAATGGACTCCGTATTGTACTCTATTCCGTACAACTGGACAACTTTGGCTCGTGGTTGCAGCAGCCAGCAACAATCGGCAAGGGACCGGCTGCAAGGCTGATCCATCATCCATCCGCCCCGCGAATGTCCCGCGGCCCGCCCCTCAAATTCTCAAATCGGGACTTGGAAGTTGGAAGTTGTCGGAGAGAGAAAACGCGACGCGAAATTGAAATTCGAATTGAGGACCCACTGAACCTTCTAGAAACCTTTCGCGTTAATTGCAAACCCCGTTAAGCATTGTCATGAATCAGAATTCACCATCCACACACCCCCTTTGTTAAC
The DNA here is from genome assembly GCA_018360345.1 of Claviceps sp. LM84 group G4. NCBI lineage: Eukaryota > Fungi > Ascomycota > Sordariomycetes > Hypocreales > Clavicipitaceae > Claviceps > Claviceps sp. LM84 group G4. Next base: position 9,510 of record SRQH01000214.1, on the reverse strand, counting down.
CACACCCACAAGCCCCAACGCCAAGGGCCGGCTACATTTCCCTTGTCACATCACGATGATACATACATAGATGATAGCATTGATAGGGCAGGCCCTGGCTTGAACGCTGGTTCCTGTCCGCTGCACACATTATTATTGGTGGTTGCCGATACAACAATGCGTGTGACAGATCGCTGTCTGGCTGCCACGGGAGCTTGCCTTTGTTCCTGATTGGCGGCAACAACAAACAGAAAAGGCTGGGCTGGGGGCTTATTAGGGAAGCAGAGGGAGAAGAAAGAAGGCGAATCTTGCACGTCTTGCACTTGGTCTCGTAGTTTTCTCTGTCTAGACAAAGCTGTTTGAGTAGCAGATGGAAATGATGGTAAGAGATCATAGTCGGTCATTGCGTTATGTAACTTTAAGTCTCGGTGCCATGTTCTGTTGTACGACATTGATTATCACGGGGTATTTCTGCCAATTTTGATCCGCAACTGGTTTGGTTTGCCAGTCAGGTCAGGCGAGTGCCAGGACAGACAAAGCAACAAGTGAGAGGCGTCACTCATCTTGTCAGTCGTCTGCAGCAAGTCATGACAGTCTTGATCAGATGCTGTGCCTGACAGGCAGCTGTAGTGTATAACTATTAACTCGTAACTTGTCAGCAATGAGCATCGGCCTGCTGCACCTCGTCGGGTCACACTTTTAAGTTTTAAGTACATAGCGGCCAAGTCCAGCGTCGCAGGCTCTGCAGAGTCTGCATACTCCGTAGGTACGCAAAGCTGATAAATCGCGGGCTGGGACTCGGGAGACTGGGACGAGCCATTCCGACTTCCCGAACCAAAGGCCTCCTCGCCTCTCTTTCCCTTCCGCGTTTTCTTCTCTCTTTCCACAGCAGCCCGGCTCAAAGTGCTACCCAACGTCTCTCGAGAGATACATAGGGCATTGCCTGCTCCTTCATCACCCACGCTTTTGTTTGTGTCGCTCGTTCGCTCAAATACCACCAAGGAAGCTGTGTCTTTTGCTCGGGACGGTCCACCAGCCAGCCATCCTTCCCGAGCCTTTTTTGACTTGCCGCCGCACCCCCTTTAGACCTTGAACGCTCGGATAAGCAACTGCCACCCCCCTTTTGAAGTTCAAGTACAGAGTACCTACATACCTACATACATACGGAGTACATACATACTTCATATCCAGCATAACCTTGTTTCGGGAGAGCCCTGCCTCAATTTGGTTTGGACCGTCCCGCTCTCCCTGGCAAATTCGTTTAGCGCCTTCGCTCAGAATGAAGTTCTTCAGTGGGAGCAAGAAGCCGTCGTCTTCGACATCAAAAAAGCGTATGCCTGATTCCAGTGTTGACGAGTGCGACTTGACCCAACCGCGACAGACACATCCGCTCTCGGAACCTGCGTCGCCCGCAAAGGCGTCCAATACGTCCAGCTCCCACAACAAGTCTCCGTCGAAGAAAAGTTTTGGGCCCGCTGCCTCTCGTGAATCGAAGAGCACGGAAAAGTCGTCGGCGCCGCGCCACGCCAGACTCTCGCGACACTTCACCGAGCCCTCAACCTCGTCCTCGCGGCGCAGCAAAATCGATCTCGACACGCACCCGCTCAATTTGCCACCCGAGGAACGTCGTCGCCTGTCCAAACTATCCAGTTCCACCATGGGCGATTCAGTCGACATGGACCAGGCTACCAGCGCCTCGCCATCCGCTTCACAAAACCATAATGCCAAGCTTCAGACCAACTTTTCTGTACCCATCACCAACGGTACTCACAAAGACGAGGCTCCCGCTCCGCCACCGCACAGGTCAAACCCTTCCAGTCCTGTGCCGACTCAGCAAGATGACGCCGAGGCATACAAGGCTGCAGGCAACAGGTTCTTCAAGGAGAGAAACTACACAAAGGCCATCGAGCAATACACAAAAGGTAATGTGACCCTCGCTTTAATGTGGCCGAGAAGCTTTAAGGATACGTCGCGTGTTGCGGATTACAACCTGGCAAAAACCACCTGCTGACTCGTCCCATCACTTTTATATAGCTGTCGACCTTTTCCCCGACTCACCTACCTACTTGAGTAACAGAGCCGCCGCCTACATGTCTAATGGCCAATATGCTGCTGCACTTGATGACTGCAGTCGTGCAGCCGCTCTCGATCCTGAAAATCCCAAGATTCTGCTACGATACGCCCGTATCTTCACTGGCCTTGGTAAACCCGAAGAGGCCATGGCCACTTTTGGCCGCATCTCGCCCGCACCTAGCGCCAAAGACATGGCACCTACGAAAGAAATGCTGCAGCACCTGAATGCCGCCAAGGACACGCTCGAGCGAGGTTCAGCCGTGTCCATGGTTCTTCACGCGTTGGACCAAGCCGAGCGCGGACTGGGACCAGGAGTCACAAAGCCCCGCAAGTGGCAGCTGATGCGTGGTGAGGCTTACCTCAAAATGGGACGCGAAAATGCCCTCGGAGAAGCTCAAAACATTGTCATGTCCCTGCTGCGCAACAATGGCCAGGATCCTGAGGCTCTTGTTCTTCGCGGTCGCGTTCTCTATGGTCAGGGCGAAAACGAAAAGGCAATCCAATCCTTCCGCATGGCGCTGAATTGCGACCCGGAGTTCCGCGATGCGATCAAGTGGCTACGGATTGTGCAAAAGCTGGATCGCATGAAGGAGGAGGGCAACGTCGAGTTCAAAGCCGGTCGCTGGCAGGCCGCTGTGGACAAGTACTCTGCAGCGCTCGAGATCGACGCTTCGAATAGAGGAACCAACGCCAAGCTTCTTCAGAACCGAGCCCAATGCAAGATCAAGCTCAAGCAGTACAGTGATGCCATTGCGGACGCTGACCGGGCTGTCAGCCTCGACCCCGGCTACACAAAGGCCAGGAAGACCAAGGCCAACGCCCTTGGCCAATCAGGTAACTGGGAAGAGTCTGTTCGTGAATGGAAGGCAATCCAGGAAATGGATCCCGAGGACCGTACCATTCCCAAAGAGGTCCGCAAGGCTGAACTGGAGTTGAAGAAGAGTCAACGAAAGGATTACTACAAGATCATGGGCTTGGAGAAGGACTGCGGCCCTGATGAGATCAAGAAGGCGTATCGTAGGATGGCTATCAAGCTCCATCCTGATAAGAATCGAGACAATCCCGAAGCCGAAGCCCAGTTCAAGGATTTGCAGGAAGCCTACGAGACTCTGAGTGACCCTGAGTAAGTTTGGAAAGTTGACAACGCCAATGTACTAGAAGAGATGACTAACGCCCTTAATAGGAAGAAAGCCTCTTATGATAACGGCGACGACCTACTGGACCCCGCAGACATGTTTGGCGGCATGGGCGGCGGTATGGGCGGCGGCATGGGCATCGATCCCGAAATCCTGTTCAGCATGATGGGCAACCAAGGCGGTTTCGGGGGCGGCGGTTTCCGACACGCGGGCGGTGGCGCATTCCCTGCTGGTGGGTTCCACGGCGGTGCATTCTCAAGCGGTGGTCACTCGTATAGCTTTGGTCCTGGCACCGATAACCCACACGGCGGCCCTTTCCCTTTCAAGTGACAACCCACAGACTCTGACGAGACGGGCAGTGAAGATGTGGTCTGTGGGGGGTCGGAAGGTGATGGAGACGACGAGGACGAGGACGGGGACGGGGACGGGGATGGGGACGGGGACGGGGACGGGGATGAAGATGAAGACAAAGAAGACTTGAGCTCCAAAACAGAAGGAGAAGACGCTGATGAAGAAGGGCCAGAAGAAGGTGAAGAAGTAGAGCAACACGAAAGACTTGATCTGGATAATGGCCATGCTGCTGCTGCTGCTGCTACTGCTGCTAATAACGATGGGACTGCTGGCCGCCGCAACATCCCCTGGAGTGACTATGCTAGAAACAAGGAGACATGGAGGCCTACGCGTCGGCGGTGTCAAGATACGGCAGATCGAACAGTCGATACACTGCGTTGGTATGGGATGTTCTTGCTAGGGGCTTTTGTATTGCTTCCGCTGAGTTTTGTCACTGTGGCTTCTTTTGGTGTGGGACTGGTGTACATGGTGATGAGATGTGTTCTGCCGCAAAGGAAACGGCGTACAATGTGTTGAGATGTTGTGCCGTCGCCAAGGAGTGATCCCTAGAGAGTGACCGAGGTTCGACTGGGTAGAAAAAGAGTATGTATGTATGTATGTTGGGATAGAGAATCATGGCGCCATGGAATCTCCTCGTTGTACATACTGTTGAACTGTACTCTCGTTTTTGCTTGCGCTTTGATATATGTACCAGTGAGGTGATTACGGTCTAGGACGGGTGGCTATCCTACCCATGCATTCATGTGTGCTGCTGCTGCAGCGTAGAGGATCTAGAATGTCACGGAATCGAAAGATATCAATTGATAGAAGGCATGTAGAAGTGAATCGATACACGACAAGACTTCATAATCTATGTATGTTTACAGTGAACAAATAGAAAACGTCATTTTTACCACGTCGTATTTTGTATTATCATCATCATCATCATCTTGCTTGCATCAAAAAGACCGGTACTGATGCAACGTTCGGCCACAACCAGCCAGGGCCCAGGGGTATCATTCTCCTCTCACCACGCTCACACACGCCAGCTCTCACTCGGTCTTGCTTCACCATCATCACGAACCAGCCAGCGCCGAGCCCGCCACCACCCCATTCCTACTCCCATTTCCATTTCCCATTCTGTTCCCGTTCGCAATTCTCGTCCCCATTCCAGTCCCAGTCCCAGTCCCAACCTCACTCTCATTCCCATTCCCACTCTCACTCTCACTCCCATCCCCCTCACTATCATCCCCACTCCCCCTCCCATTCCACAACCCGCCCTTCTTCCCATTCGCAACCGTCCTCCTGCCGCCCGTCTCCTCCACCACCCTCTCCACATCCCCCCTCAGCTCTGGCATCGCCGTCGAAATCTCCCGCGCGAGCACATCCCGAAAGTCTCCAAACGCGAGAGCTTTCCCCCGCATGAGCTGATTGCCTCGGCGGGTGAGCTCCGTAAATTCCCGGGTATATATGTCAGGGTTGCGGCCGCTTTCGACGTAGTCGAGGAGTTCGGGAGGGACGAGGGGGAGGTTTGTGGTCGGAGAGGAGGATACTTCGTGGATGGACTTTATGGAGTGGGAGAGAGTCTTTCTGTGGTGAGTCCTTCGTTAGCCTTGAAAGTTTTTTTTTCTCTTTTTGCGCTGTTTTGAATTTGACTTTTGTTGCGGCGCATATGGGTTTCGTGTCGAGAATTGGTTTCTTGAGTGGTTGGCTCTCTTCGAACTGGGCGGAGAGACGGGGAGGGGGAAGCGATGAAGGGAGAGGAACGAAGATTGCAGGGGGGGGGTCGTACAATTCCTCGGAGAGAACGTCGCGACCTGGTCGGCCTGTGGTGTCGTATGTGGCGACCTGGATCATGATTTGGTAGAGATCCTGGATGACATCTTTGAGCTGTTCTAGAGAGGTGTCAGGAGCTGTCGTGCTCATACTCGTTCGGGGGAATGGGAATGGGAATGGGAATGGATTGCTAGATTTTGCGCAACATACGCTCGAAGGCTTCGTGTTCGGCCTCGGTCATGGAGGACATGGCGGATGCGGTGCTGGGTGTTGCATTGGATGAAGGTTGAAGGTCTTGGTGAAGGCCGAGGGAGGAACTGTCGCGGAATTGGTGCCTTGCGTCGACTGACGTGGGTGGTGACGGCGGCGGGTAGTGGTACATGCTAGGCGGGGCAGGGATGCGCATCGTTTGATTGGTAGGTACCTATGTATGTACTTCTTTTGTTGCCGATAGGAGGTATGTAGGTATGTACGGCACCTACCTACCTTAGGTACCTACTTTATGACTGATCGCGGTGCAAAGCGGCGAGGGACCAAACTATGATCGGAGGGCAGATGGTTCGAGGTTATGTACAGGATGTGCGTTTGTACGCCAAGCTGTTGTACGCCGGAGACTTTTCCTCGACGGGAGTACACAATGAGGTTGACCTAGGTACATACCTGTAGGTAGCTGTCGTGGTACCATCTTGTGATTCGTGATATTGAACGGCAGCGCATGTCTACACTCTGAACAGATGGACACGTAAATGCAGCCGCAATTGGATTGGATGATGTGTCCAGATGAAAATAAAAATAAAAAGGGCTCTTTTCTTCGTAGTCAGACAGGCACCGTTTTCAGCTGCAAATACTGACTCCATCAAGAGAATCTTCAATCTATTCCACGTATAGTAGCTCAAGATTATGTACATACATCCAAGTGGACAAACATGTAAATAGTATGCATCCAGAATGCACAACATCCAGATTCCATACAAGCCACCCCAACAAGGCAACTCCCCCAAATCTCCAAAGAGAAATCCTACAGCCCCTTGCCCCATTCCCCTCGTACATCACTGAACCCAAGCCACATCTGACCTTAGAACAGGCACAAAGCCCAGCCACGATTATTGCATCACAGCCAACTAATTCTCTTGAAGAAGAAACAAAATAGACTAGGGACACACATGATACATCCCCACCGCTCTATATTCCGAGCCTCCCACTATCGAATCCTGGTATACTTCCCCTGTCTCTGCTCCTGCCGTAAACTCTCCTCCTGACTCGGCAACGGAGCCCTCCTCCTCGCCGCATCAGCCTTCTCATCTTCCGTCTGCTGAAGCGGCGGCGGCATCATCGGAAACCCAAAATTCCCAGGCAGAGGCGGCGGCATGCCCCCCGGCGGAGGAATCAGGCCCGGCGGGAACGCACCAGGCGGCGGGAGCGGCACACCTGCCTTCTTCATCAACTCGAGCAGCTGTGCTGGATCAGGGGGATTATTAGGATCCAGTCCCGGCAGAGGCGGTGGAGGGGCGCCGTTGAGGCCAGGAAGCGGCGGAAAGGGAGGCGGTGGCGCGTTGCTTCCGAGTGCGACGCCGGGGATGGGTGGTGGTGGAGGAGGAGGAAGTCGTATGGAGAGGCCGGGAAGTCCTGCGCCTCGGCCGAGGGGTAGGCCGGGAATGCCGGGGAGGCCGGAAGCTGTGGGAATTTTGGGAGCGTCTTGGTCGACGAGGGCGTCTAGTTCGTCTTCCATTTCTTGTTGCTCTTCTTCTTGGCGTTGGCGGCGGTTTCCGCGACGGTCCCATGTGCCTTGGGCTTCAGCGGCGGCCTCTCCAATGTGATACCTGTCTTGCCCGACGTCGGTGTCGCCAGGACGAGCGCGCGTCCAGAAACGGGTGATGCGGTCGTTGGATCCTGATGCCAGAACATGGCCTAGTGGGTGCCAGTCGAGAGACCAGATGGCGTAGTCGTGGGCAAAGGGGATCCTGTGCATGGGCCATACTGATTGAGCGGGTGTCGATGAGGGATCCATGCTGTCGTAGGGACTGACGGTGAAGGGCTGGCCGGGAGGCGGGTTGGGCGAGTCCAGGAGATAGTGGAAGAGGGAACCGTCCATGCCGCCTGTGGTGAGGAGATTGGCGTGAACGGGGTGGAAGGTCAGGGTTGAGATATCCTTTTCGTGGCCTTTGAGCAAGCAGATATCGCGCATCATTCGGAGGTCAAAGACTCGGGCCGTCTGGTCTCGTGCTGACGTGGCGAGACAGGCGCCCCTTACTTTTTCAAACATGACCTTAGTGATGGTGCTCTTGTGGCCGTGCAACGTTGTCAGGCAGCGAGTGGTTCTCGGGTCCCAGAGCTTGACTAAATGATCCTTTGACCCGGACACCAAGAGGCCCTTGGTAGGATGCCAGTCTACACTTTTGGCATCCCACCCGTGGCCTTCCAGCTTGGACTCCATCTGCCCGAGGGCAAAGTCGAAGATCTTGAGCGTGGAGTCGTCCGAGGCACTCACGAATTTGGAATCGTTGGGGCTAAACGCCAAGTCCCGAATCGGGTCTGAATGCGCGTTTATGCTCTGAACGTTGTTGAAATTCGGCTGCCAGTACTTGATGAGGCCATCATGGTCAGCCGATATCAGCCAGTCGTCGCTGTGGGAATACTCCAGGGCTCGGATGGCGGAATCATGAGCCTGCATGATGGTTTCGAAATTGAACCCAGTGCCATTCCATAAGGTAAACTCGCCACTTGTCGATGCTGTCAAGAGTCTGCGGCCCTCTGGCGTCCAGCGAACGACGTTGACCGGGTGCTTGATCTTGTTGAGCGACGAATGCAGATGTTTGGTTGGGATGGTGTCGGCTGCGTTGGTTGGTCTTGCAGCCGGAGGCAGCATCTAGCTGGGGTCAGTGTCTGAAGCAACGAGTAGGCTTGGCGTAGACGACAAGACTTACATCAACGATGTAGCTGGCGCTGGGCCGTTCTCTCTCGCCGGTATAAGAGCCTTTGTAGTTGGGCACTCTGTGTCGTAACCAGTGGGTGACTGTTGAGCTGTAGTCGGTCACGGGTCCTTGCCTTGCGTGTTAGTACCGAGCCATCAAAAGATTATAAAACTCAATCATGTTTGCGTGTAGTTTCCTCCTGATTTGGAGTTCCAGTGCGTTACATGGCCAGTCAACGCTTTACGCGATGATGATGACTTTCGAGCTGTGGACGTCATGACTCCTTCATCTTTCCTCTACACGTCGAGAGCCGCCTAGATGGCCTCTCCCGCTCAACAAGCCTTTTTGAGCATTGTACCGCCAGACTCGCTACATGATCGCATTGATAATAGAGCAGAGGGCCTTGATCTCGGCCTTTGCATGTTCCATGACAAGGTGTTTCGAAGCCCCTTCCCAGTTGGCAGGACGAGTGCGACTGGATGAGGCACAACTTAAAGCAACAAAAGAACTACTCACTTCGACCCCGAACCTTGACAAAGGCACCATCTTGACCTCCTCCTCCATGGTCACCACGTGGCTCGTAAGCCATGCTGTGGCTGTTGAGGCCAACCTTCAAAGCATGCACGTTTCGTGTACGGTAGGCGGATGGCAAAGTTTAAAGGAGAACTCTGATGAATCACAGCAAGGACCAAAGCGCTATGGAAGTTGCCTAGCAGCTACTTGATTCAGTCTGCTGGTGTGATATCCTGGGCGAGCGTTCTGCTAGCTACACTTTTTCATTCGTATGAGTGAGCGCATGAAGGTGATGACAAGCGGATGAGGCATCGCGTATTTGGAGACCGGATAGAAGGGCGTTGTTTAAGCGGGGATCTACCGGGAGGAGAGGATGGGTCATGTGACGCAGCTGTCTCTTTGAGTCTTGGAGGTATGTATGTACTTTTATACCTCTTACATAGGTACCTACTCCGTTAAGTTGGACAATAATTGACGGGTGAATTGAATCTTCTTGACCAATTTGACAAGTCATATAATAACTCATTAGTCTCATGACCAGTTGGACGCAGAGCGCGTGAGCGGCCCAAGGGACATGTTACATGTATGTACCTACAAGGTATGTATTAAAACCATACAACGTACCTACCATATGAATACGGAGTCAAATCGAGATGCGTAGCAGCGTAGATAAATTTAATTAGGTACAGTAGAAACTCGTTATAACGATTTTCAGTTGGACGATATTTTCGATAAACCGATAATTTTTGATCGAAAATTTTGGTTCGCCTAACAAATATCGTTAAAATTCG
>SRQH01000213.1:0-40404 GCA_018360345.1 Claviceps sp. LM84 group G4 | reverse complement strand
ATCATTCTAAGCGAAATGGCAAACGAAAATGGCTAGCGCGTCCAAAATATGCAATTAAGGGGAATCTGCAAGAGTTTGCTAAAATTGTTGGCGTTCGTGGATCACACCCTAGGTACCTACCTAACCAGGTAGTGTAGGCCCTTTGAGCGGGTCGCAATGAAATATTAGACTCGGTTGCGTGTTTCACTGCATCAACACAGGTGCAGTGGAGGGTACGCTGGGGGAAATATCAGCAGATAAGGTCTAGATGGCGATGTAGGACGATGATGTGTATGTCAACTGGTGTCTCATGAGTCATTCATGATTCCAGCCTTCAGCGGACTAATCGTCTCTGCTTCCTTGATGGACGAATCAGATCTCGGCCAAAGAGAGGACCAGATATGGAAGTCTTGTTCTTGATTCTTGCTTGACTCTGTCTCTGAGTCTCTCATGCGCTCCATCGGGTCGTTGGCTACGATAATTGAGGTCATTTGCTTGGGGTCGAATCGTATACCCCAGGAATACATTATCATTGCCATCGTCGAGCAAGCTTTCGTGTTATTTCGCCGTAACGGCAGGCACTGCTCCACCGAGGTAGGTACATACGTCTGAATTTGCACGCAGCAAGTTTCTATGTATCTTTTACATCCGCAATACATCATTGCTTATGACAGCAACAGCAGCACTCAATCAGGTTTTCGCTCTGTACATACATACCAATACTACCACTGCAAGTAGCATCGATATTCTTCAATTCTTCGTGTGTCTTCTTCGAGAATGTGGCCTTCTTCCTAGGTAGCCTCTTCTCTGTGTCTTTGAGTTTCATCCGCCCAAGATGCCGAGGAAACGGCACAAGCTGATTTCAGTTGTGGCATTGACTATTCTCATCCTGCTGTATCGACACTTGCAAAGCTCTTGGGATGTTCAGCAGCTGAAGCCTGTCGCTTTGAATGTCGGTCAGCGATCGGGTGGGGCACCGTTGTCCAATATCGACAAATCTGACATGCTTGCATCGGGAGAGTCGGTGGTAAGGCTACAGGACGAAGAATCACCAGCAAGCAAGCATGGTGCTCACAAAGCAAACGATGGGAAGAGGGTTGACGGCGAGAACCACACTCCTACCCAAGGTGATAACGGTACCAGCGCAGATGAAGAAGAGGAACTACCATCCGGCACTGGTCCCGACGGGCGTTCGAGGAACAATGTCCATACTGAAATCGGTTCCAAATCGCAAGACGAGACCGAGAAAGTCCTTGGTCAAACAGATGAAGATCACTCGTCAAAGCCTACGAGTAATGAAATGGCGTCACCGCCTGCTACTCCCACCGGAAGACGGTGGAAGAAACCCAAGGAGCACTTCCCCTTGCCTAAGGAATCCATCATAACTCTCCCAGCTGGTAGCGCGAAAGATATACCGAAAATTCAGCACATCTTTCCCACTGAGTCCCAAGAACTCAAGGAAAGGCGCCTCCGAAGGCTGACAATGGTCAAGAATGAGATTCAACGCTCATGGACAGGTTACAAACAGTATGCCTGGATGCACGACGAGATAACACCAGTTTCCAATCGTTCTCGCGATCCATTCTGCGGTTGGGCCGCAACGCTTGTCGATTCCCTAGATACTTTGTGGATTGAAGGTCTGAAGGACGAATTTGATGAAGCAGCCGCGGCGGTAAAAACCATTGACTTCACTTATACGAATCGATCTACGATTCCTGTCTTCGAGACCACTATCAGATATCTTGGAGGCTTGTTAGCCGCCTATGACGTGAGCGGTGGTGGTGCCTCTGGAAATTACTCCTTCCTTTTGGACAAGGCGGTCGAGCTGGCCGAAGTTTTAATGGGGACTTTCGACACACCTAATAGAATGCCTATTCTATACTACCACTGGAGACCCGAAGACACATCACAACCTCGTCGAGCTCGTCGAGCCAGCATGGCTGAAATCGCCACGTTGTCGATGGAGTTCACCCGCCTTGCACAAATTACAGGCCGGCACAAGTACTATGACGCTATTGACCGCATTACAAACGCGCTCATTGACATGCAAAGAACGGGTAAATTAATACCTGGACTATTTCCCCATCACTTGGACACAACAGGATGCAACGTGACAGCCGCGATCGAGAAAAAGCTCAAAAGCAAAGCGTCGACGAAGCAAGCAGATTCTGCAAGCAACTTGAAGGAACGGAAAGAAGGTACGGCAACCAGACGCCTCTCAAGTACTAACGTAGATGATCGTCGTGAACCAAGTTTCTCGCTTCACTCTCGAGAGATCAGTGCAGAAGCCGCACTTGCCGCTGATGAGATAATTGTAGACAAGTTCCCTCGGGATGGCCAGCTGCCGAATGATGTCGACGGCCTTGATGAGGAACTGGGTTGTATTGCCCAGGGAGTTGTGCCGGTGGATAATGGCTACCAAGAATACCATATGGGCGGGGGACAAGACTCAGCTTACGAATATTTTGGCAAGGTAAGATTCAAACAAGTCTTCTCGTCGCAAGCGCTCCTGAGCGTATTGGCTAACTGAAAGCTAGGAATACCTGCTTCTCGGCGGCAAAGAAACAAAATATCAAAAGCTGTATGAAGATACAGTCGACGGCATAAATAAGCACCTCTTGTTTCGGCCGATGATCCCCGATGACTGGGATATCATCTTCCCGGCTAGAGTCGGAATAAAGACCGACACAAACGTTGTGTCCAGCATCGATTACGAAGTGACACACTTGACATGCTTCATTGGTGGTATGTATGCTCTTGGAGGAAAGCTGTTCGGTCGTCAAAAAGACATTGAGTATGCCGCAAAGCTCACCAATGGCTGTGTCTGGGCATACCAGTCCACCGCGAGTGGCATTATGCCTGAATTCGGATACCTGGTTCCCTGTCCCACGTTCAAACAATGTAGCTTCAATGAGACACTTTGGCGGCAGGCGCTCGATCCGTTACCCGACAGCGGTGATCAGCGGATCCTGGATTGGGGAGCAATCATGAGTGGTAAGCAGATGGAGCAACGCGAACAGAGGAAAGCTGAGCGTCAGAAGGAAGACATGATACGAGTACAAACTGATAGGGTCGGAAATGTGGACTCGGCCGAGCACAACACCAATTCCCAGACTTCTTCCTCTTCTTCACTTGTTGCTCTAGAGAAGACTAGCGCCCTGGAAAAGCGTTCCGTTATTCCTGTTACACCGTCAGATCCTAACCTTTCCACCAGTCGCGCGAGCGATGAAGAGTTCAATGCAGTGGTGGCTGAGAAGGGACTAGAGTATGGCGCCACCAGATCTCAAACCAGAAACAAACAGGTCTCGGAGGCAAAGTCTGAGCTATCAGCCCTCAAAGAAGACAACCATCGGCGTTCTGGGCCATCAAAAGTGCCAACTTTGAGGCCTCATCATAGTCAGAGGCCTAGAAAGGCCCCTACGCACCAGGAGTTTATCGAAGAGCAGATCCAGAAGGGTGTGCCTCGCGGGTTCAGCTTCGTTTCCTCAGAGAAGTATATCCTTCGGTATGCCGGATTCGACGACCCGCTCCATGTGTGTAAATGGTCAACATGCTGACGCTTTTGACAGTCCTGAGGCCATAGAATCCGTGTGGTATATGTATCGAATCACAGGTGATGCGAGCTGGATGGAAAAGGGCTGGACCATGTTCGAGGCAACCATGAGAGCTACAAGGACCCCATCAGCCAACACCGCCATTGCCAATGTCCTCTCCCAGGAGCACGAACCTCTTGATACGATGGAGAGTTTCTGGTTGGCCGAAACGCTCAAGTATTACTATTTGCTGTTCTCTGAGTCCAGCTTGATCAGTCTGGATGAATGGGTTTTGAATACCGAAGCCCATCCTTTTAAACTGGAGACGAAGACTTGATGTCATGCTTTTATTGTTGGCAGGTGTTTCAGGATGCCGATGCCCTGTACGTATGCCATTGTATACATTCATTGCTTGTACCTAATGACGATGATGAATAACTGGCCATGCGTGTGTCGAGCAACATCATGGCACGTATCTCCTGTCTTTTGCCTCATACATGATTGGCGTTTCATCAAGGAGAATTCTTCCTCAATTCTTAGATTCCATTTCATATCCAGGCATGTACATGAGTAGCAAAATCATCAACACAATTGTACATTGTTTGTTTCTGTTATGTAGTGTCTTCATTCAACTCAGCCTGATGATTCAAGTCCTGAACCTGGTATGACTTATGTCGGGCCAGTCAGCGACTAGAGTGGCAGCCTGTAGGCTATGCATGCATTCACTAAAAGACGATTGTCTACTCCTATAACAGAAGGCCTTGCAACGAGGTATTTCATTAACATCAAATTTATCAAGTAGCTCGTTCATCGATCCGTCCATCCCAAGTTCCTCCGTCATTGACCGTTTCCTCCGCATACCACGTAGCGTCGTGTAATCGACAAGATGTCGACGAGAGTTTTCTTTTTCATCGAGTTTCGAGATCCTCCAACCCAAGTTCCGATATCCTGTCATAAGCAAAAAAAGAGAAGGAAAAAACATGGAAAACAAACAAACTAGGGGAAACAGAAGAGGTAAAAGGCAAGGCAGATCTCATGATGGAGAGTGGTGATTAGTCAAGGGGGTAGAAACTTAGAAAGGTATAGAAGACACGAACGCCCTGAAAACTCCGATGCTGATGCGATCTTTGGCATCCTCCTCTATATCGAAACATCTTTCTTTCCGTCGTGTCCAAGTCGGTGGGGGAATCTTTAATGCTCATGATATGTACACTCTTCGTAAGGGAAACGAAAAGGTCAAAAACAAAGTTAAGAAAAAAATATCATCATTCCAAGTGGCATCGCTTTGTATGCGCACTCAGTTGAAGCCGGTTTAGCCGCGCGCAATTTGTTCCAAAACACGCATACTCAATATCATGACGAGCAGGCCAATCGTGACGATGATGAGCAGCGCAAATGAGAACCAACCCATGGCCATGGCGCTCGTGCCCACACCGCTCTTGACGGAACCGTTGCCAAAGTCTTGAGCGATAATGGATGCGGCGACTGATGCCGTGTGTTGCCATAGCACGGAGACCAAGATGAAGATGGATGCGATGAAGATAATGGCGAGAGAGACTTGGGATAGCGCTCGGGGAGGGAAGGGCTTAACTTCGCGCTCGGAACCTTCGGAATCCTCTTCGTCGTGCCAGCCAGGAAAAGTGGCCAGGAGAAGCACACAGATGAAAGCGAATATAACGGCAATGATGCTATTTTGAAAGACGATTAATACCAAATTCTAGAGTGAAACTGGACTATGACAAGAGGGGAATGCCGGGTGGTCCAGACTTACATCAGGTAGGGAAAAACAATCATGTCTTTGAACTGACCTGCCAACCAGATCAAATTGAGCGGATCTTGGTCAACAGAGACCTCCTTGGCCAAAGCCGTGGCATTGTTACTGCAGAGCCATGAGCCTCCGTCGGGATTCACACATATACCAAAGTAGCCAACGCGGGCTTGAAGGCTCGCACCACCCGCGATATTGGCAATGGCAGCATAGCCATTGTAGTCCACTTGTGCCGTGTCAGGCGCAGGCTGATACTTCTGATAGTATAGCGACAGGAGGAAGATGTCGGGTATCAGAGGCGATGACGACGAGCAGCCTGCTAACAGGAGCGAGAGAAGAATGATGGACACGATTATCAGGATCATCAACACATGATGATAGCCCAGGAACGGTAGGAACCGTTGCCAGCCTAGCTGAAACCGCGACATGTTGCGGCCTGAGCTGCCGCTGCTAGTTCCGCTCGCCATGGACGAGGCTGTCGTCCCGCGCCGCGGGGATACGTGTTGCCTAGATGCTCCGACAAGATCAAAGACAACCTAAATCCACCCCGTAGTCACCGTTGTCGGTGTCCAAATTCGCGCGATTCGACGCTTGAGTTTGAAAAAAAGCGCCTCGACCGAGAGTAAAGTACGGTAATCCTATCTTTTCCCACCAACTGCTCGAATGCAACGTCTCCACGTGAATATACGGCACGTTTTTCTTGTCGTGTCGCAATGAATATGGCACTCGTTTTTGACTAGTACCGCCGTCTTGAATTCCGTCAACGGTCAAACGTCCAACCCGCGGGACCGGTCTCGGCACGGCTCGTCGGCGCTGTCCTCCTTGCTTGGTCGGGACAGGTCGTGGAATGTAGACCCTGGTTCAAGACTGTTTCCTCTTGCTCTTCTTCAATTCGCAAATGTACACACTGAACCCGAGCCAAAGAAGTTCCTGCTTCCTGTACCGTGTACGCCTCTTTTACTTTCTTCACGTTCCTCCGAATCAGACACCCTAAGCGTGGAGTCTCGGAACACTCTGGAATGTAGGTCGCGGGATTGCTTCGCGTGGGAGTCCCGAATCACACTACAGAGTGAGTAGATGTAATGGGTGAGTACGTAGTCAGCAGATCTTGAGTGGATCAGAACTTAATAGAGAGGAATGTAGAAAAGATGATGGGAAAGCCAAGAGGAATGTGAATGTGCCTCCCCCTTTTCCCCGTCCCTTCTTGATTAACAAGAGCGTGTAAGTACCCCTGCACACTTTTCGAGCAACCTTGCTTCTTCGACTTGTGTGAATTGAGGCTCCGAGAACAAGAACGAAGAAAAAAAGATATAGCTGGATGGAGAGAGAATAGGACAAGTAGATGATGATGTGTTTGGTGTACCCAGGTAATGCAGTTACACCAGCCATCTGGGTTTCGAGGCTGTCGAGCTGGCGGACTATCCGGGGGTTTTGCATTGGCCTGCCTGCCGCATGGTTGGCCCAGCCACGTACATTTCTATTTACTTGGTTGACCAGGCGACGCGGTCAGGGCCCTGATCAGTGATGACGATACGCTATGTACCTGTAGCTGGATCACTAAGTGGGATATTAGTGGAGCAGGTATCCTGGCCTTAAATTATGTAGGTACATACATACATGTGTTAGGTACCTATGTATCTGGTACATACTCCGTATGCGACAATGAGAGGCGCCATTGGACTGAGGTGGGGTGTGTATAAAGTACATATGTATACTCCGTACCGAAGTTGAATTCAGGAGGACTATCGATAAGAAGCCGCAGGTACAGATGGCATCATAGCAAAATCCCGATGGTCGCGACTCGCAACCCTCTTCGCCCAGCACGTCTTGCGCCGCCACCCAACTTAATTGATTCAGCATGTCGCTCTCTCAGGTTGGTTCAGGGCAATCTCTTGATATACGCGTTGAGGACTACCTGGACGATCAGCTGCAGACCGCTGCTGATTTGAACAGTCTCGACCATCTACTAGCCAACGTGGAAACCCAGCGAAACCAGCTCCAAACTCAGCTGGACGATGCGGTCAAGGAACTCGACGAAGCCCGTCGCAGTACGGACGATCGCAACGAATCGCTCCGAAAACAGATCGACGACTTCAATCAATTGCAAGCGAGCATTGACACCCGCGTTCAAGTCTCTGCAACCTCTGATGCGCCCGACGAAGCAATCGCACGACTTCAACGGCCCATGAAGAAGCTTCAAAGTGTGGACCTGGCTCATAATTACCTCATGCTGCTCAGAGACGTCGAAAAATTCCGGTCCGAAGCTCGATCCAACATCTGTGGGAGTCCCGAAAACGCGCTAGAACCATATACGAAATTGAAGGAGTTGACGCTCAGATTGAGAAGTTCACCAGGCAACGAGTCACTCCATCTGATCGACCATGTCGAGAAGGTGACCGAGTCTCTTCGGCATGAGATGAAGGAAAAATGGTCCGCCGAGCTAGATGCGATCCTTACCAAGAGGCATTGGCCAAAGATCGATCCCCAGTCAGAGATGGACGATGAATGGCTTGCATGTTTCGAGAAGCTTATTGATGTTCAGAGACCTGAGATCCTCCATGGCAATAGTATCGTACCGCTGTTGCCATTCGATGTGATGACAGCCATATTTATCGCCGAGTTCCGATTCCACTTCATGAGTGACAAACCCACCAGCAGCCCCCAGGCGATGGAAACGCACTGTTTCCCCTGGTTTTTGACGACCATTGAGAAATGGGAAGACTTCTTCCGCGATAATTTGGGTCATATGCTCGCAGCCAAGCTCAGCAATGCGAGCGTGGTGGGGCAAACGGTCTATCTCGACCCAGTGTGTGCCCTGGTCACCTCCATGTTGCCCGTGATGAGGGAGAAAGTCCATGCCGTGGCCGAGGAAGCAGTCAATCGTCCAGCCTTCCTGAGCAGCTTCATCTCTCAATTGATGGCATTTGATGAGCATATCCGCTCACGCTTCGGCTACGACGGCGGTGAGGGCGACCAAGGATGGACTGGACTGACCGGTGAGGTCTTGGATGACCACTTCGACACGTGGTTCAAAGTGGAACGAGCAATGGCACTGGACCGGTTCGGACAAATACTCGACTCTCATGATGGCCGAAGAATAGACTACGACTATGCCATTCACGGAAAAATGAAGCCAACCTACGCCGCTGTACGCGTGACCGATCTGTTGAGAACCGTGACGGGGAAATACGCACGTCTGCGCAAGCTGAAACACAAGATCAAGTTCCTTACAGACATTCAGCTGGATATCTTGGACGGGTACCATGACCGGCTGCGCGGATCGCTGGAAGCCTACCAATCCATAACATCGACCCTGGGCCGGACGCTACATGGTGCTACGAAGGAGCAAATAGCCGCGTTGGAGGGAACAGGGTCCCTGGAGACGCTGTGCAAGGTGGTTGGAAGTTCAGATCACATGGTCAACGTGTTGACAGAATGGAGCGACGAAACGGTAGGCTTCTCTCTCTTCCCCTTTTCCCTCACGTCGTCATGTCGGGCCAGGTGGTTAACGTGGAGTGGGAGAAACAGTTCTTCATCGTCTTGTGGGAAGAGCTTCAAGCTCGCGACGTGCAGCGAAGCAAGCGCGATAGCGCAGCAAGTAGCATCGAACCACATGGCGTTGCGGGCCGAATCCCCAGCACATTGAGCGAGGGCAGCAACGAGGGTGGCATATTTGACGAAACAGTGTCCGCGTACTCGTCCCGTCGTCAAGCCGCCGAACAACTTCTTGTCAATGCGTTGGCAGAAACCCATGCCAAGGCGTGCCGAAACTACACACACCACGTGCAATGGACGACCGTCGGCGAGGCTGCTATACTGGGTGAGTTAACCCGTCAATTACATTCAATTATGGCTGGTCTTTGACAACATTAACGCCTTAGTCTCTGCAGATGATTCATTTCAGACCTCCGTCACATCTGAACTCGATGAGCCCTTGCGTGTGTTGCAGCGTGACTTCGAGTTCCTCGCCAAGGCTATCTCCACAGCTGCATTCTGTCGCATCTGGCACCATGCGCTGGTCAAACTCCAGGATCTCCTCTGGAACGCCATCTTGATGAAGCAGTCGTTTACGACGCTCGGGGCTTCGCAGTTTGCTCATGATTGTGGCGCCATTTTTGCGCTGGTCGAACGGTTCATCCCGGGTGGCTCGGCGGCCTTGGACTCGCTACGTGAGGGATTACAGTTGCTCAACTTGCCGACTGAGCCAATCGCAGCCGCCGACGCGGGCGCAAATGTTGATGGCAGTGCTACAGAGCCGACGCTGACGCTGAAAGAAGCCAGCGATAGGGCTTTTACGGACAATGACGAGGCGCGCAAGGTTCTGGAGGAGCTGGGATTAGAGGCCTTGACTCCTGTCAATGCGCGGTATATTCTGCAGCGTCGCGTGGAGAACAATGAGAACATTGCCTGGTGATTCGTGAAGGGCGTAGATGGGGTAGACCGTACCTAGGGGTACGAGGATGGCTACATAGATCAACTGTACATATTCAGATCTATTGTCAGCTAACCATCCGCATATGTATGATACAATGGATATGAGAAGGAAGCCCCTCCAATACCAACACACACAAAACACACAAGGCCTAAAGAAACTCTGACATCCCACCCCTGTGTTCCGCGGCTGCAAACTGTTCGATGGAAGATTTCGCGTTGCGAGGAAAATCCCCTCAGATTTGATATGCGGAGACTCGATCAGCCCCTCCCCTCCCCTCCCCTCCCTCCCCTCTAGCGCAACTGGCATACAAGATCGAGAAAACAAATGTGTAACATGCTTGGCATGCCCAAGCCCAATCATCCCAAGCCCAATGAGCAATTCAATGGACTTCCATGTAGCCAATAGTGCGATCCAAAGACTAATGATAAACATGACAAAACAAAAGAACAACAGCAGTAACGCCCGCTTTATATTTATATAAAATACAGTCCTCTCTTTCTATGGAAGCACAATCTCCAGAACGCCGTGATGGAGATGAAAACGAAATAGTTAGAGTCGCACATGTCATGGCACGCATTGTGCAAGCAACCCTACTTGTTGTAAAGCAAGTCGGATGAAGAAAACAGAAAAAGGGAAAACCGCACGCACGACTCCCTAACTGATCGCTCTCATGGTCATCTCCACAACCGCAAAGGTACCTGCACTGACAGGCATAGCTCGAAACAGCGTAGGCAGGATTCCCTTCCAGAAACCTCCCACGCCACCGGCACGCCACGTTGCAGCGACGCAGCTACGCATCGAGGGGTATTTCTGCAGCGCACCAAGGCCATCCGTCTGCATCTTACTCTTGATGACGTCAAAGGGGTAGCTGGCCAGCCAGAGAACCTCGCCAGAAAGGCCACCGTAAAAGGCGATTTTCCACGCTGGAACCTCCTTGCGTTGGATTCGGTTACGCGCGGCGTCTGCGTTCATCAGGTACTCAAAGGTCGCGAACCAGGCACCGTACGCGCTGGCCTCGCGATAAAGCGTGACGACGGAGCCGCGGTAGAGGCCTCGCAGAAGACCCTCATGCGCGCTCAGCTTGCGAACACAGTCGAGCGGTCCGTTGTAAAGGCGCGCATCGCCGTGAGGTTGGCTCTGGAGCCGTATGCGGATATGCTCAATGGGCGTGGACAGCGCGGCGTTAGCCACGCCAGCAAAGGCACCCGCCGCGAAATATTGAGTATGGGAGAGATCGGAGCCGTTAGACGGGAGAATCGAGGCGACCGGGCCGGCAGCGCTGGCGTTACGGTCTTCAAACCACCGCCGTGCGGCGTGAAAGGCCCCGAACTGAATCGACACGCAGGCCCCGATGCCGAGCAACGGCGTCAGCGTTCCCTTGTAGAAGGCTAGGGGCCCTTCGGTCTTGTAGATGGATGTCGCGGCCTGCAAAGCGCCCGTATATTGCGTCGTGGTTTGCAAGCGAACCTTGACAATGTCAAACGGTTGGCCTGCCAGGTTGTCGAAGTTGATCGTTCGTTAGATATGCTTCCTCTGCGAGAATGTGTCCCTCCCCAAAGGGCCCTCTCTCGCACCTACCAATCACGACCTGCGCGATTCCTCCCATAGCGCCCGAGAATAAGTCCCTGGTCGTCTGCAAGCCATCGCCCTGCATTTCTTCCACTGCGACAGCCTCCATTGGAGATTGCTGGCGAGGTCCGGAGCGGCTCTTATCGGCACGACACAACGGAAGAGGTGATGACGAAGAAGGAGGTGAGACAATGGAGAAGGAATTGGAAACTGATTGTGAGTGACTACGTCGCTAACAAATAGAATCGAATGAGTGTCAACGAGAGCTTGAGAACTTGAAGAGGAAGAGCAAAGGACTGCGAATGCTGCTTTCAGCTTTTGAAGTTAGCGGAGCGCGCAGCATGTCCTGGCTCGAGCTTCCGAGTTCCGATGTGCCTGCGCGTGGGGAAACTGCGGAGAGGTACCTACCTATGTACCTACCTCTATCTGATAAGCTCCTTAGTTAGATACATACGAGATACCTACTTGTACAGAAAGATAAGGTGGGTTGCTGTTGTAGCCTATAGGTACCTCTCACAACCGGGGTTGCTACATGTAGGTAGGTACTTGGTATTATACCTTGATATGTACCTACATACGCGATTTGTTGCACAAAAGAGTAGGCGCTTTAGATAGATACCGATGCTCTCAAATGTTGCCCAGCTATGGAACACATTTCATCTTCCGCGAATTGGATCATAGACTTTGAAAGTTAATCCGGAGGAAGACAGAGATGCGGTCCAATAAAGTTCTCGAGCAATCAGGGTTCCAGGGCAACAACATAATTGAATTCTGAGACTTGACTCTTTGCAACTTGTTCTACTGAGTGTATTCAAGAGAAGCCATATGCACGAGTCACGACCGAGTAACGTTTCGAGCGCCAATGTCCCTGCGACTTGTCTGATTCGTCGTCCTTCCAAGAACTTGCTGGGACATCACTAGCTGCATAGTTGGCGAGTGAACGCAAATGTGTCATCTTTTAGAAGTTAGAACTCGAAATCCTTGAATAACTTGAATAAGCAAATCAGAAACACGACTGAATGCCGTGACTCGCGGCTTTCGGAAAAAAAACTTATGGATATACAAATGTACATCAGGCGTATTGCGGTCAATAGCGCTTCGCTCCTCTCTTCTCATCCTGTGCATTCGTCTGGGCCTGCGCATTCAGCTGCACAGCCTCTTTGAGCTTCGCAATTACCTCAGGCTGGTTGCTGAACGCCGTGTCCAGGATGGACTCTAGCTCAGCTTCAACTTTGGCTATGGGTTTGACGCCAACTTTGCGGTTTTGGGCATCGTTGATGAGCGTCGCCCAACGTTTCGTGAACGAATAGATCGACTGTCGGAGTAGCTCATCCAGTTGTTCACTCATGTCCTCCTCTGTCAGAGTTTTGGCAGTCACGGAGGGAGCACCGCGGGACCATAGCGATCCGCCCAGGATGCTGCCAAAAAAGCTCACCCAGTTGGCGGGTCTTAGCGTGTCCCAGATCTGGCTAAAGTGTTGCATTGCTTGCGGATGACTGCGGATGTCGCCGATTTCGAGAGACACAAGCTCGTTCTTGACGATGAGCAGATTCTTGACCATGAATAAATCTGGATCGGCTGCAGCTTTGAGATAGCGTATCCTGGCTTCTGCCTTTTGCAGAACCCGAATCGTTTCTCTTACAATCTTGAACACCACCGAGCTGTTTCTCGACTGCGAGAAGAGTCTTGTTAGCCTTTACGGAGCAGGGACAAGAAAAAGAAGAAGCAAACGGTTGTAGCAAGGCAAAAAGGTAAAGACAGAATGTATCGGGCCAAGAAGTATTTTAAACTCACGGAGCGCTCTTTTGGCATGGCTTGGTCAAACATTGACAGCAATCCGATGGCCCTTTTAACCAGCGGATGGGCGTTGGATGAGGCCACTCCATCCACAACAGGTCCGATTTTCAGATCCGCATCCTGAACCACAGCTTTGGTGATGGATTTCGCAATCTCTGCCTCGAACGCATTATCTGTGAGCAGCCATAGGTGATCCACAAGGAGACGCGCGGCATATTCTCGATGTTTTCTCGTGGAGTGCGACTCCTCCTCATCATGCTCCGCTATCGAGTACTCATTGGCGAGCCAGCCCACTACGCTGCAGATAGACTCCAATTTGGCAGGCTGGAGAACATTTTGAATGTTAGTGCCCAATGGTGCAATATGTCCCGGATGTATCATGGTGGTGTTAATGGACTTGAGAGCTTGGAATGCTGAATTGGGCGCTGTACTCCACGTCGGTTCTATCCCAAATATTTGGGAAAATAGAGCCTCCTCATTGTACAGCTTTTCAAACGATTGCTTCACGTAGTTTCGACATGCTGTTTCAAGTGAAGCGCTCTTGGCAGCGTTCTGGTACCCCTCCAACTCGCGTTGTGTCATCACTTTTAGATCTCGATCTCGGATGGTCAAGTA
Organism: Claviceps sp. LM84 group G4; assembly: GCA_018360345.1. Taxonomy (NCBI): domain Eukaryota; kingdom Fungi; phylum Ascomycota; class Sordariomycetes; order Hypocreales; family Clavicipitaceae; genus Claviceps; species Claviceps sp. LM84 group G4. The sequence goes on along the minus strand of SRQH01000213.1, from coordinate 26,708 downwards.
GGTGCGAAACATATTCGTGGCAGAGCTGCTGTAGACAGAAGCCTCTGTTGAAGGCCCCAAAGCCCGCCCATATTGATCGTATGCGTGCCGGACAACGTTTTTGATGTTGGGAAGGAGCGAATACGAATCTGTGATCATCTCAGCAAATCTGCCGTAGGCTAGAGCATGACAAGCAGATTCTGATGAGGTTGCTGCAATTTGGCGAGCTACATCGCCTGACCATTTATCAAGGCGGGTCGAGAATCCATGATCGAGTAGGTGTAGCGCTTTAGTAAGCAATGCATTGTACCGAGCCAAGTAGGCATCACGTTCACGATAAGTATCCTGCAGTTTTTGAATGTGAGCAACAAGGCCAATCGCGCTAATACGGCGCCTTCCGTGTTCCAACAACAATAGCAGCAGCAGAAACAATGACAACGAAGTCACCAATAGAAAGGCAAGGAGTTGAAGAAAGACTCACGTGTTTCGCCATGAAATCAACGCATGAGTTAAGATTCTCAAGGATCTCGCCGAACTCGTCGTCATCGACAAGGCGACTGGCTCCTGGAGCATTGAGGCGTCGTGTAGCAGTGTCAAGGTAGACGTAGAAGTATAAGTCGGTTCCCACGTCGTCCACAAGTTTTTCGAGCCGCTTTCGCTCGTTCAGGAGGTCCTCGCACTGAGATTGAAACGTCGAGGTCTGCGTATGGACGGATTGGAAGGAGTCCGACAGATTGGTCAGCAATGCCAGTGTAGCATTTGCGTCGTCGATCAAGCCGTCCAGGTGGCGGTCGGTCAGTGAGAGTTGATCTTCGTAAAGCCTATGGAGCCGTTAGCGCTGTTAGAATCTACGACAAGGGTGCAGACCTGTCTCGTACATGTATTCTTGTTGGGCATCCTTGAGCATTTCATCATCAATGTCGAGTTCACCAGGCGCCGAAGACAGTGACGTTCGGTCGTCATCCTTTTCCGTTTGGATTGCCAACGCCTCCCACGATCTGTTCTTCTTGCCATTTTTCTTCTTGCACTTCCATTGGCCATCCTTCACAAGCTGCGCCCGGACAACATGGTAAAAGTCTGAGTATGAGGCAGCCCGTCGGGCACGTGTGGGCTCCGGAGGCGAGTCCGAACCCTCTCGCTCTTCGGACACATTGTCTAATCGTTCGGCCTGTGCTTGATTCTTCACGTCGTCCTGTCAAATATGTCAGGTTTCAAGACCCGGGGAAGAGCTTTGTGCACGATGGAAGACTAACATGAGGCTGCTGTAGCAGAGACTCTTTGCGACGATGGCCCTGCGGCTGGGTTGAGGAGGTAGGCTTCTTCGTGACATCGGGCACAAAGCTATACCACGAGTCGTCATACATGGCTTGCGCAAAGGGAGAGAAAAAAGCAAAGAAACAGAGAAAAGCGTCGACGGCTTCCGGCAAGCAATGGGAGCTGAGCTATGTGATAGCCACGCGTGCATGAGGTCAAGTGGCTGCAAGTTGCTTTGGTCGAACCGTTGCTGGAAGTACGGAGTACATAACCGCTAATACCAGGTAGGTAGGTACTAACGTGGCCCTTGCCACTCCGCCAGCTAAGAGCTTTCATCAGGTCCGAGAAACCCGCAAGGTAAATCTCCTTCACTGTCCGTCGCATCGCGTTAATACACCTACATCCACAGCATTTGATCGCCCGCTGAAACTCTAGAGACTGTGCACAGTTGCGCATCTTTAACATGCAAAAGGGTTTCAATACGTATAATTGAAGTTATTGCTTGTGGTGGTCCAACTTGGCCCAATGTGGCAGTATGCGTTTTTTTCCCAGAGGGGTTGTACTTGGACGCTAACTTTATAACCGGCGAACCGCTTATACCTAGGTACCTAGGTAGGTAATGCAAGCTCTGGCAGCAAAGTCATGACCTCAACGCTCCACCACTGACCAGACAGACAAAGCAGCCCTCAAGAAAGCAGTCACGTCTCACCGCAAAGCCGACGCTATTTGCACTCACCGGCGGTGTCAAACTCTGGCACGTTGATTTCGAAGGTGTTTGCCCATACAGACAGTCAAGACAGTCACGACAGTCAACTTTCAATCTCTCGCGTATCTAGCAGGGCGCCGACGCCAACTCCGTCACGATGAAGTCTTCGAAAATAGTTGCACGCAGAGCCGGCGGTCTGACATGGGCGTCTCGCTCGCAGAGTCATGCTCGTCAGCCTCAATGGAGACGTCATGTTCATACTTCGAATGGCCAGGAAGGTCAAGCGCAAACCCAAGGTGCCAGTCGCTTTGCGCGAGTTGCCGTCTTCGCTGGCGCTTTTGGCATTGCTGTTGCAGGCACATACTACTATCCTGAGATCCAACAAAGCTTCGCCACAACACCAGAGGAAACGGCGCCATCATCCAAGTCGGCGCAGTTCAAATTCGAAAAGACGCGCCAACAATCCACTTCGGTAGAAGATTACCGAGATATACTCAGTTCTCAACACCTACAGGTGAAATCTAGCTGGGAGCATCCAGGTGTATACGCGTGGGGGTCCAATGCAGGCCGGGTCGTGGATCCTAATTCGAGCGACAGATACGTCAAGTTTCCCAGACGCATTACGAATTTCGACAACCAGCTTCTTAGAGACATGAAACTCAGTGAAAATTTTGGCGCCGCGATCGACGAGACGGGTGACTTGGTTCAATGGGGCCTCGGCTTTTCCAAGGACGACCCGACGCCTTCAACTACTCTCAAGGGGAAAGATCTTGTCAAGATCCAGGTTTCAACCGACCGCATTATTTCACTGACACGAAATGGTGAAGTATACTCCGTACCGTGTTCCAAAGATGACTTGTCCGGTGGTGCCAAAACGGATCGGCAAAGCAGCCTATGGACCCTATGGAAGAGTGGTGGCAAGGAGGCTGTCAGCTTCCGCATCTTAACCCCAGATAGACTAGCTCGGGGCGAGAAAGTGACGGATATCAGCAGTGGTCTAGAGCACTGCCTTATTCTCACATCTAAGGGCCGTGTCTTCACGGCCGCTTCAAGTTCCCAATCGTTTCCCTCAAAGGGACAGATGGGTATCGCTGGGCTAACATGGGACAATCGGCCTAAAGGACCGTATGATCAACCTCATGAGCTCAAATTTCTGCAGGGCTGTGAGGTCAAGGCCATCGCCGCGGGAGATTACCACTCAGTGATTTTAGATAAGCTCGGGAGGATCTTCACATTTGGAGACAATCTATACGGCCAGCTCGGTTGTGAAACTAATGTCCGCTCAACGTATATCACCACGCCTCTCAGGGTGCCTGTTGATAAGCTATATACAGCGGCAGGAGTGACACCCAAGGTCACAAATATTGCTGCTGGCGGTGCGAACACTTTCTTCACCGTCGATTCTGTACCTTCGACAATACCTGGCGAGTCTCAAGCCATCATCCCGGCCAAACGAATGCCCGGGAAGACTTCAGACCTCTGGGTGTGCGGCCAGGGTATTATGGGTACTCTGGGAACTGGCAAATGGACTCACGTGTCGCGAAAGCCTACCAAGGTTAAAGCCCTGTCTTCACTGTTCGAGTTTGACGAGTCAACCAACAAGAATATGCCGATTAAGCTGAAAGCGCTGAGCATTGGTAGCACGCACTGCGCTGCTGTCATGGACAATGTCACCAAGACAAAGGCGTCAATATCAAGCTCGGCCTCTGAGAACGAAACCAACTGGGGCGCCGACGTCCTTTTCTGGGGTGGCAACGAGCACTACCAACTTGGAACTGGCAAGCGTTCGAATTCAAATACGCCAACCTATATTGGCCCACTGGATGGGGGCTTAGGCGACGCGGCCAAGGGCAGGAGTGCCGAAATGCACCGTCTGTGCTTGACACCAAAAGAGACGGTCCGTATCGGAGAGGGCGGCAAGGGCCGCAAGGTGACTCTGGAACAAAAGGTGGAATGCGGCAAATATGTCACCGCTGTTTACTCTGCGGTCTGAGAGCTTTTCGACAGGGCGGAAGCGGCTCTGCAATAGGCATAATACGACTGTGTGTTATCATTCTTATATCATATTATACCCTCTTATAGACATTACGTGTATGATAGATACGATACTCAGCCATGTAATGCCTTCTCAGGACGAGGCTGGCATCATAGACACTGTCCACTCTCGTATCGAAAATCCTATCCCCCTATATTCCCCGCATCCGCCCTCTTTTTTTTTTTCCTTCGCATCTTCCTCCCTCTGTTTTTTCTTTCATCTGCAACATATCCACTATCGACCATGAATCATGTACGAGAAGCAGGACAACAGACACGGAACGACTTCCTAGGTCGAGCAAGCAAAGGAGAGACGTGATCCGGGGACTAGGGTATGGATTCCCTGCCGAAAAACTAGGGAAGGTGATGGCCGGGGTGATGATGCCTCGAGACTGAGAGTCCGAGGCCTGCTGCACTTGCATTGCGTGGCGCAAAAGACCAGTGACGGGACTACATCTTGGATCAGAACCACGACAAGCAGATCGACAGGCGTAACAGGCAAACAAGCACAAGAAAGGTGACGAGGGTATGTAATATATTATATTCGTGTCAGTCTTACCAAAACATTGCGAAGCCTACGGAGTACGGAGTAGAGCTCGATGATCGATCATTCGAGACTAGCGCGACCCACTCACCCGCTGGCCGATTAGCGCTGCCTTCTTCGACCCATCTCATGCCGCCGCATCGGCGCATGATGCCTCATTTATTCGATGCATGATACAGGAGACGCACCTCTGCTGCTCACCTCTGCTGGCGAGAGGAAAAGCGCAGCCTGATAAGACTCCGTTCGAACCCCTTCTTCGTCCGAGTAGTATTCTATTATCCCTTTGCTCTTCACGCACCAGGCATAGTCCGTCTGTCGCATAGGTACCTACATATGTAGGTAGTCGCATCTTCGCTCGCACATTCAACTCATCCGAAACATTCCTGACGCTACCCCGGCGCTGTGGCTAACAAGAAGGCGCAAATCTGTCATGACTATCCAAAAGATTGCTCTGATATCCTCTGAACTTGGAATCCTTCTTCTCACTTCGCTCGCATCGAAGCCCGGATCACCATCAATCCTCAACCACCAATAGCAGGGTTCTCATCAGGACATTCATTAGGACTAGCCACAATATGGACAAACTGCCGAGGTTGCGGCGTAAACCACACCCACCAACCATTGAAACCTCTGTCGAGCGCATAAGCAGTCGTGTCGATGAAAGCGCTTTCGCGGACGATGAGCCATCGGAAGCTGCGGCTTCCAAGTCATCGTCAAAGACTATCATGAAGAACTCTACGCTGCGCAACCTCAAGCTTCGGGTGGCTGCCAAGCGCACCCGGGCGCAATCACCCCTCGCTCATCGGCCGCTGAACTCACCCAGGGTCGCCGTGTTCAATCAGGATAGAGTAGCACCGCGTTCTGCAGTCGACGACATGTCTTCTAGAAGCCGTCATGAGCACTTCCGGCCCGCCACGCCGGCTTTTCTGGATACTTCTGCCTCTGGTATGTACGTCGAAGTCGGGGTCTCCCTATTGCCTTGCGCCAAGACGCTAAAAGACATATAAAGGGTCCCCTGGGCTCTTGTGGTTCTTTGGCATGCTAACTCTTTGTCCTCCTTTTGTGTCGCATCCCTAGATATCGTGAGCAAGTTTCAGGAACTCACGTGGGCTGAGCGTCATCGACTTTTTCAAGGGGCTCGGCCAGATCTTCCCAGCAACAGATGGGGCTTTTTCAAGCAAACAGACACTTCAACCCGGGGTGTGATGGACCGATACTTCAATATCAAGCCTTGGAATCATAACCGAGTGAGACTAAAAGTCGCAGACGACGCGTTCGACTATGTGAATGCATCGAGAATAAAGCTTGACCCTGTACGCAACAAGTCCTTGCCACCTCTGCGATACATTGCCATGCAAGGCCCGACCTTGCCATCGTTCACGTATGTTTGGCGAATGATTGCCGAACAAACAGCTTCGCCCGCGGTCATAGTGCAGCTCACGAGCATGGTGGAAGGCGGCGCCGTCAAGTGTCATCAGTACTTCCCAGACAACGCAGAAGAGCCAGCATGGACGCTCAACGAAGAGGATATCTGGAATGACGGCTGGAAAGCATGGATGGCGTACCACTCGCGGGAAGACGCTGCAGACGGCGCCATCGAGAAGCGCAAACTGCTGCTGCACGTCGATGGCGAAGCACAGCCGCGCGTAATCTGGCACTTACTCTACACGCGATGGCCCGACTTTGGCGTTCCTACCATAGACGACATGGAGAGCTTCCTGAAGCTCATGCGCTTATCGCGCGACCACAACCAGGCGTCTTATCCTCGCATAGTACATTGCAGCGCCGGCGTGGGCCGCACCGGAACCTTTATCAGTCTGGAACATCTGATGCGCGAACTTGAAAGCGGTACATTCGCGCATCTCGACCATCCTGACCATAGACAGCCTCCCGACCTCATCTACGATACAGTTGACCAACTCCGCCAGCAAAGACTTTCCATGGTTCAGTCTGATGTCCAGTATCGCTTCCTCTATGACGTCCTGCGCAGCCTGTGGCGCGATAAATACGATAATCGCCTGGCGAGTTATGACGCCCACGGCTCAGGCACCGCCGAGCCCGCTTCCAAGAGGTTAGAAGTAGCCGAGACTGCATCTTCCGAGGGCGATGCTGTCGAGTCGTCTACATCGGATGCGCAGGGCAGCTGATGATGCAATATCCCACACATGTAAAACGACTGGCTGGTTTGACTTTTTCCTCATTTTGGATTTGATTTAGCGTATGTAGACAGCGGTTCGAGAAGCGGGACGAGTGCCTGGCAAATGGCGCTGTATTCTTTTTGCCCCCTTTCTTTCTTCTTTATCGTTACTCTTGTCGTCATCATTATAATCATCATTATCCTCGGCATGGCTTATCATTATTTTTGTTTTCTCGCCACTGGCATCATTCTTGGCTTATGCGGGTTTGACTCACCCTTCTCGAGCTGCGTCGCGTGGGCATTCGCATGCACTCGTTTGGATCATGGATGTTGTTGACAAGTTTTTTCCACGTTTCAAGCTGCTTGAAAACCGCCGTTTTCTTTTCCCTCTTATTTTCCTATATTGGGCATCAGCCAGAGTCTGCTGTTTCATTTATTTGTAATTCACCGAGGTACTTCGGCGGCGTCTCTGCTTCTGGTGTATAGCTTCGGGGATAAAGAGCAAGATCTAGACTCTAGGTCTATAGCACTTGGTTGGATATGGCGATTCTCGCTGCTACCTTTCATTCCCTATAGTCACTGCTCACTGGTGATTCGAGTGGCCGTTTGCTGAGGAGTAAAGTGTATGCGATGGCAGCAAGCCAGTCTTACTTTGTTTTTACCCGCCAGCTGTTTCGCATCGCAGCTGGAACAGCTGTCTAACGTCAGAGGGCCCCCGAATCAGAATAAAAACACAACACACCCAAATCTTGCTGAGAGAAAGGTATTGCTTCTATGTATCTCATCCACCCCCCCACTTGACACAGCATCCCGCATTCTCACTCGATCCCACATGTCTCCTTCATCGATTCCAACAACGAAGGAAGAGTACGCCGCCCTGCTCAGACCTGGAGAGAGCATCCGCTGACGTGAGTGCATATCCGACCCCAGCCTCTCACTTGTCTTACTAATGCATCCTCTTGGATGAAGAAATGTGAGGCGATCTCCAAGGAGGTACAGAAATTCATGGCACACATGGAGCCTGGAGGCCTGTGTGGCACTGAGAGGGTTTCTAAGTTGTTGCTACCGGAAGGGGGGCTCTCGTGGTCGACCGTCGACGCGATGATGATCAATGAGTATCGTTGAGTAGGTAACTTTGATGAATGGGCTGTTTCTATCTCCCAGGGCGTGATTCATGCTCGTCTCCCACGTTTATTTACCGGATAGTGTCCACTGTCACTTTTACTGTGTCAATTGGCACTGTGACTGGAAACGTGAATTCAAATTCAAATTACCAACTCCACCAGTTGAAAAAATATCTATTAGGGTATCATATCCACAAAGAACAAATCCTTCACATCACCCCCTTAATCAAATAAATACATTGCCAAACGAACGACTTCAGTTTCCATCTACGACAAAAAAGACCTTGAAACATCTCCCCCTCAGAAAGCATTCCCTCAAGTTCGGGCAACCTACATGGTGCTTACCCAATGCCAGCCCAATAAAAAATGAATAGAGAAAGCAAGAAACAACTAGAACCGGCTCAAAATGTCTCCTCCTGATAGATCATAGCAGAGTGAAAACAAGGACTTGAGATTCCAGCGATCTTACGTAGGCATGGCCGTCACAGTAACCGTCACAGTCTCCTTGTCCTTCAGCGTAATCGTCTCCTTCTCCTTCTGCGTGACCGTCACAGTAAAGTACACAGAGACAGTGGGTGTACCGTTACTGGTGACCGTAGTGTGGGGACTGCCAGACTCGGGGCCTGCAGGACCAGCGTGACCGGAAGCGAGGTGAATGGAGCCGATTGGGCTGGCGGTAGGGATGAGAGGCGTGGTTGTGATGCCTGCTATTGCGGGAAGGGAGGGCAGGCTGGAAAGTTCGACGGGGATGAGCACGAGGCGGCCGAGCGTGGTAGACGTGGCGGTGGATGTTGTGGTTTGGCTAGACTGTGTTGGCGTGCCAAAGGTTTGGATGACGACGATGAAGCTGGGTTGGTTGGTAGTGGCGGGATCTGGGAGTGATGTAGTCGTTGAAGGAGGCGTTGGAGATGATGGCATTGATGGTGACGGGAGCGACGTCAACGGTGGTGGCGATGTCGATGTCAATGTCGATGTCGATGATGACGAGGATGCCAATGGCGGTGGCGATGACGATGGAGATGAAGACGGAGACGGAGATGGCACTTCCGGTAACGATGGCTCTGGCTCTGATGGCTCTGTCTCGGATGGCTCTGGCTCTGATGGCTCCGTCTCGGACGGCTCTGGTTTTGATGATGGCTCTGCCTCTGTTGGCTCTGCCTCTGTTGGCTCTGCCTCTGTTGGCTCTGCCTCTGTTGGCTCTGCCTCTGACGGTGATGATGTTGGTAATGACGGCGATGATAGTGATGGCTCTGATGGCGACGACGATAAAAACGACGATGATAACACTGATGATGAAAATTGTGATGAATATGCAGATGCAGATGATGACACCAGAGTGATATTGGCCATCCCGCTCGTCTTAGAGGGCACCCGAGAAGTCACTGCAATGAAAGTATTGCCATGACGTTCCGGTTGAGCGGTCGGCTCGGTCGGCACCCCTGTCTCAGGCCCTGAAGGCGCATCTGTGACCACAATAACACGCGTGTACGTCAAAGTTGTCCGCTTTGTTTCCGTTCTAAAGGTCGAAGGCACTGGGTCTGTCGGCGCACTACCCGTGGAAGTCGTCCCGTCCTCCGCACCGGCAGTGTCTGGCCCCAGGATCTTGTTGGCCTCGGCGGGATCAACACATGCATTCCTCGTCCCTCGATTATCTGTCCTGGGCAGGGCATAGCATCGCTGGGCCGCGGGACAGTCTGTGAAGACGAAGGCTCCGTCGATACACTTGCCCGTCTTATTTCCAATACAAGCTGTCTGCGTGCCTGAACATGGTGAATGGTCGGTCAGATTCGAGTAAATCTTGTTCAGGTTCTTGGCTTGAGCAAGATTGTGAGAGTAGATGACAGGTTCTACGCTGCTGGTGGCGGTGGGCACATCGGCTTTTGTCGTGCTGGTGGGTTCGAACGAGGTGGTGGAAGAAAACTCTGCTGACGCTGGCGTAGAAGTCGAAGACGATGTTGAAATTGGTGCCGCAGGATCCAGAATGGGAGGCGTCAGTGCACTCGACTCTTGAAGGACTGGAATCGTAGGCGCCGCCTGCGTGGGTGGCAAGGACGAAGTGATCTGGGCAGTCTCGCAAGTTGTCGTCGCCAGTAGCCCATCAGTGGGAAGAGCGATGGGAGCCGTATTTTGATCCGCAGTCGACAGCAATGTAGTACTCGTGTTTCCGGCGATCGGAGAAGGGATCCTGTCCGTCGCAGCGGGCTCCGTTGTGCTGCCGGGGACGAGGTATGGCGGTGAGACCTCCGGCGAGGTCGGCAATTGAGTATTGCTAGTCGTTGGCGAGGAAATGGCTTCGGCGGAGGTCGTTGAGGGGATGCTCTCAGAAGTCATTGGAGAGCCATTGTTGGAAGTTGTTGACAGTACGTTGTCAGGAGTCGTTAACGGAGCATTGCCCAGAATCGTTGGACACATACTGTCGAAAGTGGTTGGCCTAGCATTGGCAGAAGTCGTTGACGGGACATCCTCAGACGTCGTCGAAGACACTACCGCAGTCGGGAACGTTCCACTCCCTGGTACAGAAGTTGACAACGAAGATTCCGCGCCTACAACTGTTAAGCCACCGCCAGAGGGCGTTGAAACGATAGCTCCATCGGTTCCTTGAGGCAAGTCTGTAGAGCCGACAGCGGAAGTAAGCTCGGTAGGGAATATTCCCACTATCAAAGGCTGTGTGCTAGATGTCGAGACAGCAGAACTCAGCTCCCCATTCATGCTCGTAGCCGGAAGTATCACCGTAGCCGCTTCAGTATGCCCATATCTCGCGGTATCAACTCCAGGAGCACTCGTAGGCGTGGGCAGTGGTGCAATGACAAGACTCAAAGGGCCAGAATATGCATCTGCCGATTCTGTCTTGACGGTCCCCGCCGCTGTCGTCGACACCGAGGTGAACAAGTCTGTACTCGGAAGCATTGGCAGTAATATTCGCGGGATGCTATTTGGACTAAGATAGTAGGCAAGTCAGCACTCTGTAAATTCGGCATGGGGATCATGGCTGCATTCGCATCTCAACTTACTCCATAATGGCAGGCGCGTCATCGGTTGGAGGATGATCCTCGCGGCGTGCCCTATCATCCAGGTCAGACGTGATCCTTTTAGCTCTTTCCTCAAGACGAAAGTCTCCTCCTATGAGCATCTTGACTTACACATAAACATCGGCAGCAGCAGCAGCAGCAGCAGCAGCAGCCTCCCAGTTCAGAGGACCAGCCTCTATTGTTTGAGAGCACAGAAGCAAACATGCCACCGCGACGACCTGCGCATGGTGCCGCATCCTCGGGTGCCCTTCTAGGCCTTTCCCTCGTTCTGTCAAAGATAGAAGCCGATACGAATATGTGATGGCGTGAATAAACAAGTCTTTTCAGCCTGAGATGACCGAGAGAATACAAAAACGAAGAGATCGAAACGATGGAAGCGAGAGCAAGACTGAACTCGGCCACGGAGGAAAAGACTGGCGTACAACAGCGATAACGGTGCAAAGTAGAGCGATTACTGAACTAGAACAAGCAAAAGTATCGTGCCGAATTTGACTAAACGGAGGTATCTAGCAGGAAATGCGTGCTGTGCTATCAAAGCATCCAGCTATCGCGAGATTATAGTATAGTATAAGCAATGTTTTCGATTTCAGCGAAAGAACGAAGGAGCAAAGTGAAATAAACGACAATAGCTTAAAAGACAGAATGCAAAACGAGAAAAGAAAAAGGTCTGCAATTCCGAAACGACTGGCCGCGACAAGACAAAGGGTGTACACCAGACAGAACAAGAAGCTGAGCCAGACGCCGCACCAGACGCTGCGCCCTCCCTGCCATTTGTATCCATGTGTATCCCGATATTCTCCAATCGATCAACCAGAGATGCAACAAAATGCACGCCCCAGCTTCGCCTTCTTACAAGGCCAATGAAACAAGGCCAAAGGGACCAAACAGGAGCTGCAGCTTGCAGCCAAGCCCCATGAAGACGATGTATCTGGACAGCATCGACCACGCATTGTTCGTGTGTTGCGCGATCGAACAGGCGCGGCAAGGAACCTGCATGGCCGGGGCACTGGGGAGAAGAAGAAGTCTGAAGTGAAGATTCAAGAAGGCGTGTGCGGTACGCCGGTACCTTAGGTACGCTGTCCGAGCTTTTTGCTTCTTCAGACTTCAACAAAGACAGGCGAGAACAGGTTACAGCGCTTCCTGCAGGAGAGCCGCGCCGGAGATATTGTGGATTTATGTGGTGCCATCATCCATGGAATGGCACGAATTCACGAATTTACAAGTCTGAGTACATACCTCTATGTACCTAGGTAGGCTGCAGGCACACATCTGGCGAGAGTAGACCATCGTAGACGCCTTTGGTACTCTGTGACTCTCCGAGACGGCGAGACGCGCCGTCACAGCCAATCGCCTCTCACAGTGCCTCTGTACCCCCTGCCCCTGCCGCCAGTGCACCGTTCATGCAGGCAGCCGTTTGATGTGCCCCCCGCAGAAGATGCGTGCGTTCGCTGGAAGAACGAGCCGATTTACGGAGTACATATGTACATACATACAACGAACGTATGTATGTATCGTGATTCGTCATAGGTACGTTACCGTATGTACCTAATGTAATTGTACATACACTCCAAGTGAAGTGCATGCGATGCGATGATGGCTTCACATAAAATCGATTAGCCATGTTAACCTTTCAAATCTCCGTTCTTGGTACCTCAAGAATGAAAGCTCTAGATCGAATTTCATGTTAGTATTTTCGTGGGCGTAACCTTGAATCAGCAGCGCTACTCCGTATGCCGAACCCCTATATAGGTATCTATTTTGAGATACATGCATGCGTCGTGTAACGTGTTAGGTACATATCTTACATACATACAACATCACATGCTCGGTACATCGCACCAATGACCAACGCCGCAAGATATGTAGCCGCCCGCGGCTATCCCAAACGCGCGCATAACTTCTAGAATCCTTTTTACCCTGAAACAGCCTTCGCCGTCCATCTCCACCGTTGAGATGCAAACGTGGCATCACTTTCCCCGCCCATCGATCTGCCCATCGATCTGCCCATCGATCTGCCCATCGATCTGCCCTGGACGGACGCTGCATCCTCGCAGTCCACGCTGGTCTTCTCCAGCGGGCTTCCCTCCTTTCGTAATGGAGCCGCTGGGCCATATCGTCCATACACAATCCGTTCAGCTAGATGCTGTATGGCTACTTTGTCGTCACCGTCTCGCATTGTATCCATATCTCGCCAGAGAGCGCAGATCGGTCCTGTATTGCGCAGCTTCGCGTAAGTTGAGAGCGTCTTCTCATCGGGCCACGTCCATGGTAATCCTGATTTGGCAACCCTCCGCGAGAGGGCCTCCACGATATTGCTGTCAAGCATTGGTTCAGCAACTAGGCGGAAAACGCAGAACGTGTCTGAAAAGTCTGCATATAGAGGGGGATCGCCGAGCTCGCTCAGAGCTGACACGATATCTGTGTGGCCCCATTGTTCAATCAACCAGTCGACGAAGCGCCTCATCTCCTCAAATTGGCCTAGATATCCGAGAGAGAGCATATATTCGAACGCATGTTCGCTGCGGATCGCGTCTCCTCGGTTATTTAGTCGTTCTAGCGGCGCAATAGGCCACGACTCCAAGCGTCTCTGGACATCCCTTTCTCGATCAGCCAAAGCCCGGAACATGCTCTTCATCCGACTGCTGATATCTTGTAGCACGGCTGTCGTTGTTGCTACTTCCGCTAGATCGGTCGGGTTGGGTTCGCGGGCCGCCGTGTTGTACTGATTGTCGTGATCGCTTCCATCCCCCGTAAACGAGGCCTCATCATGCAGTCTTTGTGTTTGCTCTTCTGCTTGTAAGTCACCATGCTGGACACGACCGTTATCCGACATATCAGGAGCAGGCAGATTGTTGACCTCGCGCCTGATAACTTTTCGTATGCACTTGTTGAACAGCGTAAACCCTGATAATTGAGGACCAGCGCGTATTTTCATGGTATCCGCAATTTGTGACATCAGGCCCAATTGGTCCATGAATGAAATTCCCAACGCTCGGTGATTCTGTACGAGCTCTCTCATGATCATGTCCCAGATGAAGGTCATCCAGCGAGACTTCACACCCTGTAACCTCACTTCTGAGAGACGAACGGCGCGCATTACTTGAGAGCATCCCCTCCTTCTCATTCGCAGACAGACCTGGATATATGCAGCAAACAGACTCAATGGCACATCCATCAGCAACAGTGGATCCGGCTCCTCCCTCATCAAGTTCCGAAATGCATCGCCCGTGTCGGGACTGTCGCAGAAATATTGGTGCGCCATTTCCAGGCTTTCAGCATTGGAAACCAGAGTACGGAGACAAGCACCCTTTGGCTGGATGCCCGCAAGTTTCATGTTCCGATACAGCTCGCAAACGCTCGGGGGACGCAGACGAGCCCTCTCCAATTCCGTCAGATTCACGTCTTGCTGCGTCTGGAAGCTGAGAGCCTTGTCGCCCGGCAGCACTCCACGTTTTTGGCCACCCTCTCTCATAAAGAGTTTCTCAAACATAGCCGCATACTCGTCTAGGCCTGGCTCCAAGCCCGGTTCTGGCGGACGTCGGAATCGCCCCCATGCTTCCTGGGCGTTCCTCGTAGATCGAATGGATGCTTCCCACACTCCGATAGTGCGACCGTTGCCGACAGCGATTCTTTGCTGTATGGTCGGAGTTCCATCCAGGCCCAGGCCTTGCAGAATATCGACCGCAAAATCCATCTCGTCTTTGGAGAATCCGGCTTCTTGCATGAGCATGCCTGCACCGACCGTGCGGCTCCAGTTGTCCTCCGGCTCACTTAGCTCATCCATCCCATCCCCTGGTTGTATATACGGTGGCCAGCTGGGGGCATGGAGGGCAGAGATGTGTGCTTCGGTGAAATTCTTGGGCTGACCGGACAAGACATCCCGAATGGCTTGGAACCCGCTTCTGCTGATGGTTAACGGTTTATCCAAGCCCGCTGACATGGTAAGCAGCATTCTCTGCGCCTCCCAAAAGTACAAGTTCGGCATGGACTGCCGAACAGTTTGATACCGCGGTTGGGGTCGGAACATTCCAAGACACCAATTGAAGAGCTTGCACTGCTTATGGTACACCTTCCAAGCATCCTTGGTGCATGGGGTGCATGGCAGCACGCGTTCAATGTAGCGGGATGCTTCGTTCGCCAACACGACGATGAGCCTCGGTTCGTAGCGCAGACACTGAGTGACGAGGAGTCGCATAGTCAGATCGAAATTGGCTTGGTCGATGTTGTTGTACTCGCTGGACGTGATCTTTTGCACGGGACCATTCTCTCCTTTACTCGTCTCGTCTTGCACACCTGCTTTCCATTTTGCTCTTTCTGCGCCATCAAAGTATAGCCGACATGATTCAATCATTTCAAGCAGAGTGCTGGAATCGATAGGGTCTGTGGTAGGTCGAATAAGGAAGTTGTAGATGAATTGAGGCACGAAGAACCGTTTCTCCAGAAATCTTTCGCACCGCTCTTGGTCATTACGTCCTTGCAGCACATATGTGTAGTAGTCCAGAGCCTCTTGGCTGTAACTTGCCAACTTCGGAAGCTTCCAAATATTGTCCGTTTCGTCTGCACTTGGTAGTAACCGCATTATTTCGCTCGATTCGTGGGACCCGGACTCTTCTTGGCGCATCATTGCTTGTAAAAGAGCGAAGACTAATCGAGGGCTGCGACACTTGGCTGCCCTCTTTCTCCAGTGTCGGACATCTCCAGCTCCGCCCAATACCTTTTCGAGGATATGGCTTGATGACATATGCCTTAGCCGTTTTTCTGTAGTTTTGAGCGCGTGAGACGGGCTCTCAGTCGCTGGAAAGCGGGTTCGGGGCGAAAAAGATGCATCTCGTTGTGTTTGCGATCGTTCTTTTCGAGCATTCAGCGACAAGGTTGCAGGAAGTCGGGGCGCTCTCGTGATAATATGGTGCTCAATTGGTAATGACTGCAAAAAAGCTCCTTCTGAAGCTGAAGAGTATCGAGGGCATGCACGCCTTAACTTATTATGGCACAGCTGCTTCGGCACAAACATCATGTTATCAGCCCCAATCATTCAATCTCGAGGTCAAGGAGTCAGGACATACAAAAATTGCCAGTCTTGTACGAGGCGGCGGCAGCCACCATCGTTCAAGCTGTCCTGCAACATTTCTCACCATGCCTCCTCATTATTTCGGCATTTTTGTGACGATCGTCGCTACAGACAAGCTGGATTCCATACTGGCGCAGTTTGAATCAAGAGAAAATATGGGTACAGGGGAAAGCACCATGCACTTGTGGGGGTATATGCGTGAAACGGGGTGTCGCTGGATTAAGCAAATGCGCCAATGTGCTTTGCGACAAGCCTACAACCACTTTGTCTTGCCCTCCTCAAGGCTCATCCTGCTACATGCCTATCGCAGCGTATCTTCAGCATTCTGTCAATGACCTTTCACTTGATTTACGACTGCATCACACGGCATATCATAGCAACCGAGTGCGAGTTTCTTCCTTTGCGACGAGCGTGTCTTACTTGTCATATCATGACTGTTTCTGTTCATCAACTTCTTCGCTTGTCTTCTCCTTTCGTTTTTGTACTATTTCCCAATTGTATACCCTTGCCGTCGCGACTTCCATAGTCTAGAAAGTAATGTTAGCGCGAGTTGCAAGCGCGATTCTCATCGCTCGGTGCACCTACTGTGATCTGCTCTCTCAGGTAATCCAAATCCTCTTCGCAATTCGACAGGCTCGTCTGTGCTGTGGACAGCTTCGACGTAAGCAGAGCCTCCGCTTCATCTACCTGATATGATAACATTATATTGGCCTGGAGCAAGAGTCAGATATATACGTCATCTCAAAAGGCTTGTTGTTACACCTACGCCGAGCCAGAGGTAGACTTCTTCAGTAGCGGGAATCTTTGCCCTTGCATATAGTGTATCGTTGAGTTCGAAAGTCGTCTCTATGGGTTCGGTCTCGTCCTGGAATCACATGGCGTTAAACCTGGTGCACCAACAATATCATGCCAACCACTATACCTTTCTCGATTTTAAGAATCTGACAGTGTCCAGCGTCTTCTGAATTTCCGGTATCTTTTCCTGCAAGCCTCCCATTCGTTTTTGGACATTCATTTCCATGAATTGGTATTTTCTGCCCAACGTTGTTATTGTCTGTCGCGCCGGAATGCCAATGACGAGCTTTCTGGGCTCCCGAATAAGAGCATGCCCTCCAGAGCCCGTCCTTCCCTCGACTTCCATCCGTAGTCGGTGAAGCGATGACTTACGAGATCATCTCTTGGAACTTGCGCAGCGTGGGCTCAACATCCTGTCTTGTGGCAACATAGTCCTCAACTTTGTCGACGAAAGGAGCTTGAGGAATGCCTCGCGGGTTCGTGGGTGCGTCGTCCTGCCCGCTACGCAGAGCATATTAGTTAGCAAAATGGTCCGTTCTCGCGGTCTGTGACGATAAAAAGTAACACGCCTTGCGTTCGGTGCTTTCACCGCGCTCGCCATGTCTGCAAGCTATCTGTCTTCGAGGCTGAGGTCAGACTCAGAGCTTTGGCAAAATGCTGTTTTGCTGCCGGCCGTTTCTTTACCAACGTTAGGCTTGTTCCCTGATGAGGGCGCGAAAGCCAAGGTGGTGGGGTGGGGTACAAATCTGCGCTGTTCATCAGTGTTCACCTTTGAGCTCTTGCAAGTTGCAACACCACGTAGCAGTTCAAAATACCCTACAGGGGGTTTAAAATTGTAAGTGTAAGATTCAAGAATGGCTACGCAATTTCACATGATGCGTCCTCTTCTTTGTCATGTGAAGCTCTGCAACTTTGATTTGAAGTTTGTGAAAGTTGAACGCCCTGCCGTGTTTGCCCACCCGATCCCATCCACTCTGGAATTTTCACCAGACACCTCATCAGTCTGGTCTGGCAACCGGTCCCTCCACGGCCTCTCCATATGTACTCGTTATGAGCGACATCGCTATGACTTAGATTGAAAATGTAGACGTAAACACATTACTCGCTAAAGCAGGACATAATACGTCGCTGCGCATAAACGCCATCTTTATGAGCATTCCACGATCCACGCCGAGGATACGCAAGGCCCCCCAGTTTCACGTCTTGTGCACGAAAGAACGCTAATCTGTTCTCTTCTTGCTGTCGCCTATATCTGCTGATCCATCAGGACCAGCTGATGCCATGCCTTCTTCATTGTCCCATTCGTCGGTTGCATGTTCGTCCCAATTGTCCACCTCTTCTTCTAGCGAACGCGGCTGGGAAGAATGTACGTCTGCAACAGTAATGCCCGTTTCTTGACCAGCCCTTAGCTCGACATCCTCCTCGTCCTCGCCTGGAACAACATTGTACGCTTTTTGATTCCTTTTGCGTTCTAGCATGCGCTTGTGGTACAAAGAGCATAGCCCTAACCCAGCAAGGCTGCCTACTAAATTTGCCACAATATCGTACAGGTCGAATTCGCGATCGTTGGGAAGAATGCTTTGGACGAATTCGGAGCCAACACCGAGACATAGTGTGCAGACAACCAGCGTCATATTGAGCGTGCGACGGCGGTTGGTATCAACGATCCAATAAAATACTATTGTGAGAATGAAAAAGGTGATGAGATGGACGACTTTGTCGTTCACCAATCCCCCGAGCTGTAGCTTAGATAGCCCTGCATAGCCAGCTATCATAAGCAATAGCAAGAAGACACCTGTGGAGTTTGTCATTGTACTGATTAGCTTCTACGCCCTTGACATGGGACGGTCGACGGCATCGTCATGCGCCAGAGGGAGATTGTACCTGCGAATGGCAAGCGTATCCGCATATTGGCAGATGGTCGACTGAGGACGGATATGTTTCTCAATCAATCAGATGGTAATTTTTTGCAGCGAGCAGATGGGGTCAAAATGGCTCGTGGTGAAAGGGCGTGAGAAGGAACCAAAGGGTTCCCAGACTGAACACAAGGTAGGTAGGTATGTAGCTTGCCTTGTGGTGCTATGGAGCACTGCAGTCTGATGGAAGCGCGACGCACGTAAGTGGTTGGGTGAGCAACGAGCCAAATGTCTCAGCCTTCAGGACGTCTGTGGCCGAATCAAGACCTTTCATCAAACGCTTCGACATCGAGGCAATGGAAATCGTTCACGGCTCAAGGCGAAAGCGGGAAGTGGAACCCTGTTTCGTTGCAAACTTGCAAGGTGAAGGAATGATGACTTGATGTAATGATACCTTTAGTCGGTACCTACATACATACCTGGTACATACATATCAATATGTATGTACGGAGTATTTAGGTAGGTACTCCGTACTTACTCCGTACATACCTCACCGTAGGTGTGGTCCGGGGCGAGGTCCGGGGCCAGGGGCGACGTCTGGGTACATATCACGTTGGTATGTACATACTCCGTAGATGAGGTCCTTATTATTAGCGCCCAGGACCTGGCATGCTGATGCCAGATGCCAGAACTGTGTGTTCAGCCGCCTACCTCCGATATGCTGGCTGAACTGGGACTTTTCCTGGTATGTATACCTATAAACCAAAAGAGCTGATAAGTTGTTACATAGGTACATATGTACTCCGTACATACTCCGTACGGAGTAGATCCACGAAAGCATAGTCACGTGATGCGTCATATGACTAGTGTCTTCCATCCACGCTTTGGCAAGGTACAAAGGATAACAAACACATCGCATGCCACAAGTTCACCATGAGAGGCTTGTTTGGCGAAGCCTAGAGGTTACTGAGTGCCCGAGAATGAAGATGTGTAGACTCTTCATCGTGGAGTATTCTAGTCAAAGTAGGTATGTAGGCTACCTACTTCTACCTAGGTACATAGGTACCTGTATGCACTGGCTGTGCGATGAACTGCGAGGAACAAAGGTGGGACTGTCGTCAGTGGTCACCTTGAGAGTGGAAGTGACATGACCGCGCGACCTCCAGCCCCCCGCGGTACAAGCTGAACTTAGGAGAAAGTCCCGCTTCGGGAAAGCGTGCGGGTACCTTGTTCTCCCCAAATCCTCAACCTCACCTCTTGGTCTGCCTACAAATCGCACCTGTCGCGATCCATCAAGACACCATCAAATTCATCTCGATTGTCGCGATTTCGGATCCCTCATCTACATCGATGCCAGTATCTCGGTCCATGTCGCTGTAACCGCCGCAAAAGCCTTTCCACCGGCCCTACGCGAGCGCAACCTATCGCGCATGGCGACACCGCGCCCGCTTGTCGCTTTCATCGCCACGGGCCCAGTATGTCATTTCCCAATGGTCAGCCAGCTTGGCCACCTCCTCCATTGTACCACACATACAATAATAGGACTTTAATCCATCTCGATGATGGCGTGACACGCACCCAGGTCCCAAACGATCACAACACTGGGCTGGTGCCTGAGGCAGCCGTCGATGTAGAAGAAGAGAATCGTCGCGCGGTTTTCGCCGAATTATATCGAAGAACAGAGGACAAGATCGATTTGCTGTTTGGCGAGGATGGTTCCTACAACCATGCTGCGATTTCGACTTTAAAGCGTCGCGCGCCGACACCATCCGTCACGCTACCCTCCACTACGGATCACGAACCCATCAAAGAACCACCATTCAAAAAGGTCAAGCGTGCCATTAACGAAGACGATTACGATGACGATTACGATGATGAAGAAGGAGATGAGGGGAGAGAAGCACCTGTTGCGTCCGGGGCCAATATGCAAGCACCCAAAGCATCAGTCTCCAGCAACACCTGGTCATTACCGTCGAAACCAGGTGGCTCTTCTGGACAGCTGACCGGTCAATCGAAAATGCACCAAAAAGACTTGCAAAAGAAGAACAAGAGCGGGGATTCAAATGACGATGCGATCAGAAAGATTGCCGAAGCGCGCCATGCCACTGAGCAGGCAGCTCGACGAAGCTTCCACACCATCATTTACACCCTGGAAAACGATCGCACAGCAATGCTTGAGCAGCAGCGCTTGGAAGATTCCGAGAAACAGCTTCAAGCTGAGATGGAAAACAACCAAACGAGTGGGCCGGGAGGTGCGCAAGCTGCTAGCCAGGGAACGCTTAGTAGTGCCAACCTTGGCGCTTCGAGTCTTACTTTGAAGCATCTCATCGCTAGAATTGACATGAAACGGGACCAAGTTAGAGCTTCCGATGCTGAGTTGAGAATTCTGATGAACGAAGTGCGAAAGAACCGAAGTAAATGGGCCAGCGAAGAGAATGTCAACCAGGAAGAGCTGTACGAAGCCCTAGAAAAGGTTTTGACGGAACTCAAGGCACATACGGAATATTCTACGCCGTTTCTGACGAGAGTGAATAAAAGAGAAGCTCCCGACTACTACACATGTGAGTTGGAAGATAGTTGACTGACTCTGCGGAAGCGCATCAAAATCGCAGGAATGTCTGACTAACACGGCGTGACTCATATCAGTCATTAAAACCCCCATGGACCTTGGAAGCATGACAAAGAAGCTGAAGTCCTTGACATACAAGTCCAAAACAGACTTTGTCATTGACCTTAATCTGATCTGGGATAATTGTTTGAAATACAATCAGGATATGAATTCACCTCTTCGGCGGATGGCAAACGGCATGAGAAAGGAGGCCGAAAAGCTGATACCGCTGATTCCAGACCTGGCAATCCGGTCGCGTGCCGAAGTGGAAGCCGAGGAGCGACGAAAGCAGAATGGTGGTGAAGACGATGCTGGTGAAGATTCCGACGACGAGCCTATCATGTCTTCCCGGGGTCGCAAAGCAACAACAAAAGGGACGAAGTCGCGTACCGCACCACATGAACAAAAGGAGGACACTCCTGTGGTGGATCAGAAGCCTGTTTTACAGCTAAATGGGCTACTGGGGAAAGCTGGTCGAGAGGGGTCCGAGGTTGATGGAAGTAGTTTTTCGACGCCTCCGGTAGGCAGAGCTATCACACCATCTGGCATCACGAACAGCCAGGCAGCAGTCGCTGGTCCCGGTGACCCCATGGATATTGATGGGCCCAGCATGGATTCGATGACGTTGAATCAAGCCTTTGGAGAAGCTGTGGAGCAAGCACACGAGGACGAAGAGTACAAAATTTGGAAACAGACGACCAAGAAGGATCGAGCACTGGCTGCTAAGGAGCGTCATCTGTTGTTCAAGGACAAAACACTCGATGTCGAAGCTCCGGCACTTCTGAGAAGTCGGTCTGGAATGCGATGGTTCCTGAAGCACCAAACGGAGGCGGAAGAGATGGGCATTGGTACAGGTCCCGGCATGGGCAGCGCCGCCGGCACTGGCAAGGAAGAAGCCGCAGCTCAGCCGTCAGAGACTCTTGCCGAGGGGATCGACGAAGACGGCGATCAAGTGATGCCCGACTATTACAACCCGTTGTCCAATATCCCGGACATCCACCCCAAATTGCAGTGGATCGAGGATGGCGACGGGCAAGTGATCAATCAGCACGAGGAGTTTCTGAGACTAGTACCCAGCGGAACGTTTGTTGCCCCCCAAAGTCGTCTGACGAAGAAAATGGACGACAATATCAATCAGATCCAAGAGACTAGGAAACTTGCGACCAAGATCTCCGTCATCAAACAGATGCAGGTCCAGTCGCAAGTATATACCAACCAATTTCCCAAGTCAAATACGGAGAACTTCCACGAACAAGACATCGAACCTCATTTCATATCTGATGACGGGCCCGTGATGGCCCCAGCGACGTGTCAAAATGCCCTCAAGCGCTCTGTGGCTAAAATTCTGTATCACACGGGCTTTGAGGAAATGCAACCCTCCGCGATGGATACCTTGACAGACATCGCTGCTGATTACTTTCAAAAGCTTGTCAAGACGTTCAAAACGTACCGTGAGGCTGAGAAGACATGTGTCCAGACGGCGCATGGACCGGTGCTCCGGCCGCGCTTCACGCCCGAGGAAGTCGTTCTGCACACGCTGGACGAGGCTGGACATGATGTCTCGTCACTTGACCAGTACATCACGGACGATGTTGACCGCCTGTCTTCGAGGCTAGGCGTCCTTCACGAGCGCATGAAGCTGCATCTCACAGATCTTTTGCGACCCGCGCTCGCCGCGGATGCTGGAGCCGACGGCGTCGGAGCCTTCAAGGACGGTAGTGACCAGTTCATGAGTGGTGACTTCGCTGACGACCTCGGCGAGGATTTCTTCGGATTCCGCGCCCTTGGCCTGGACCGAGAAATGGGCCTCGATTCATGCTCGGTCCCTTTCCACCTCCTCCACAGCCGGGTCCGAAGTCAGTACCAGATGCAGACACAGACCGCTGGTGTGGAAGCCGCCGACCTGCTCGAACCTCTTCCTCCGGTCAAGCCCCTCGACAGCAACAACATCCAGGACCAAATCGGGCTCGTCAAGAACTTCTACCTCGCCAAGCTGCACGCTAACGGAGACCAGCCACTCGTGGAAGACGAAGACTTGCCCGTCAAGCAACGCAAGCCCCGACCTCGACTGGGCGCCAGCGGCAAGATTATCTCTGCGCAGAAACGTCCGCCTCGTGAACAGCTCGCCCTCGCTAAGAAGAAGAAGAAGATGGAGCTTGCCGCCGCCGCCGCCGCCAAAGCCAAAGCCAACGCTCCACCATCCACAACTACCAAAGCCAACGCGTCTCCTGTAAAAGGCACCGCCGCCGCCGCAGCAGCAGCAACAGCAACAGCATCCTCATCCTCCACCTCCACCGCGAACGCAACCGCGGCAGGAAAGAAAAAATCCATGACCATCACGCCCGTCCCCGTACCGAAACCTGCAAGCCTCGCTCTCTCAGCCAGCACAGAGAGAGCGGCGGCCGGTAGTACACAAAACCAGCCCACCACAAGCCAGACCGAAAAGGATGACTCCGTTGCCATGATGAGTCCCGAGAGCATCACTAGATAGATGCGCTACGGTCGAACGACTCCTGTATTTTCACTTCTCCCCGCCGGGCCCGAGGACCAACATGATATTGATATCGCGACTTTCCTCTTCCTCTCCTTCCCTCCCCTTGCCGTTGGGCCGCTTGAATAACTTTCTATGGCAGGGCGCACTTGGCGTCGTACTTTGCTCTAAATTTCTTGAGACCAGTGTGCTGGCTGGCTGTATCCGTTTGAATGCTATTAACTTGAGTTCTCTTACCCTTCGAATTTGTCTATGCCCCTTTCTACTCCGGTTGTATGCTATGGGATAAGGGGGCAATTAGAGAACCAATCTTACGTATCTTTTCTTACTGGCTTTGATCCAAATTCTCTATCTTACAATCAGTTTCAATTCTTCTAGGGTATAGGTTCAGTTTTCTTTCTTTCTTTTTTTTTTTTACTACTCTTCCTCTTGTACTGTGTCTTGCAAGGACGATCAGAAAATGCTTATATGGTCCAGCTTTAATTTGGGAGGGCTCCACGGAGAAAAGGAAGGCACTCATTCAGTTTGGGAAGCAATGAAACAAAGACACAGTGGAGTTTACGGCAATGACGAGATGAAATAGTAGCATCTTCTACAAGAGAAAATATACGAATTTGTCATTTTGAATTGAGAATCAGACAAATATAGTATATTATCTTGCGGAGCGTTGAGCGCCTTTGTTGGTGTATCTATCATGGTCCACCTGAGTATTTGTTTTCCGAGTTGAATTCAGTTGCGGCCAACTCCATCCCCCGAAGTCCTTCCCATAAAAAGTAATGAAGAAATATGAACCTGTGTAAGAAAGAATACGAAAAGTAAAGATGATATTTGCGCCAGCCCGTAAATGCAAGTTGTTGAACATTCGCTATTTAGCCCCAAGTCATGTTAAAATCCCCGTACAGAGAGCTCCAGCTCTCCTGCGGGAGTCTACTTCATTTCGTAGTGGCCATTCATGTCCACCAACACCGTGATGCTGCCATGCGCTGGTCAATTAAACACCAGCGTCGAAACGCCAGCCCTCAACAGGGAGAGGGAAAGCGCTAGTCCAAGCAGATATCTCCTTGCGGAGCTCGCCAATACGAGCAACCTCGCCGCTGGCAACCTTGGCCTTGAAGTCCTTCAGCTTGTTGGCTTCCTTGGGAAGAGCGGCCTGAACGTCCTTGCAGATCTTGATGCTCTCGTCAATGTACTTGCCGACACGCTCAAAGTCCTTCTCGCCGAAACCACGGCTGGTCATAGCTGGGGTTCCGATACGAATACCACAGGGCGTCAAGGCACTCTTGTCGCCGGGGATGGAGTTCTTGTTGCAGGCAATGTTGATCTGCTCAAGAACAGCCTCGAGACGTGCACCGTCCAGGCTGTGCTGACGCAGGTCAAGAAGAACCATGTGACTGTCGGTGCCGTCAGCGACGAGCTTGTGACCAAGAGATTTGAAAGTGTTTTCCAAGGTCTTGGCGTTGGAAACAACCTTCTCCTGGTAAGCCTTGAACTCGGGAGTCTGCGCCTGCTTGAGCGCAACAGCCAAGGCGGTAATGGTGTGGTTGTGAGGACCGCCTTGGTGGCCGGGGAAGACAGAGAAGTTGATGGGGCCCTCGAGATCGTACAGGGTCTCCTTTCCACTCTTGGCATCGACTGAACGGACTCCCTTGCGGAAGAAGATCATGGCACCACGGGGACCACGGAGAGACTTGTGGGTGGTAGTGGTGACGATGTCGGCATATTCGAAAGGCGTAGGAATGACCTCGGCGGCGATGAGACCAGAGATGTGGGCCATATCGACCATGAGGTACGCGCCAACAGAGTCGGCGATCTCGCGCATGCGCTTGTAGTCAATCAGACGGCAGTAAGCCGAGGTACCGACGACAAGGACTTTCGGGCGGTAGAGGACAGCGTTCTGAGCGAGTTGATCGTAGTCGATGATGCCAGTCTCGAGATTAACTCGGAAGGGCATGGTCTCAAAGTAGGTCGAAACAGCAGAGATTCTGGAAAGAGAGGAATGCAAGTCAGCAAGCAAGGTACGATATCGCCTTGAACATCAGCGACGATAGTATACGCGTATTGAATTTCTTACTTTCGCTGAGGAGTCTGATAGCCGTGGCTGAGATGGCCGCCGTGAGGCAGATCAAGACCCATGAGACGGCCGTGGGGAGGCATGATGGCCTGGTAGACCTGCAAGTTGGCAGGGCTTCCTGACAAACACTGAACATTGACACCCCACTTCTCCGAGTCCAGGTGGAAGGCCTGAAGAGCGCGGCGCTGGCAAAGCAACTCGATCTGGTCGATGTGCTGGTTGCCGCCATAGTAACGAGCACCGGGGTAGCCCTCGGAGTACTTGTTGGACATGGGAGAGCCGAGAGCATCGAAGACAGCGCGGGAGGTGATGTTCTCCGAGGCAATCAGGATGATGGACTCGCGCTGACGCTGAATCTCATCTTTCTGTAGCAGGGTCAGTCCATGGCGGCTGGCAGCGATGCTGAAGGAGAATGTGTCGGTATCCACGGTTCAACAAGAAAAAGCGTACCATGATGGAAGCGACCTCGGGGTCGGAGTCGAGAAGAGACTTCTCGAGCATCTGTAACAGATTCTGTTAGCTAAACATTTCTATCGAAAGTAGGCTTATTTCTCTCGTGGCCATCGTGGCGGGGTGTTTACGAACCTCCTTGTGCGTGGAGGAGAGGGCGTAATCGGACGACATCGTGATGCTTGTTGTGAGAACGAGGGGGTATCAATGGTATCAATCAAAATCAGAAGTGAGGATAGCGGACTGGAGAGAATGCAAAACCAAGTTTCCAGTATGTGGAAGAGAGGGAACGAGGGGAAAAAGTTTTATAGAGCGGTGGCCCGGGCAGGGTCAAGTAGGCATGGAATGCCAAATGGTGCGATCCAAGCCAACTGCAGCCAAAAGAAAAAATGCCGGGGCGGGATCGGGGCGGGCGGTGGGGGGTGCGGGGTCCTCTGTTCTGGATTCGCTGGAGGTAACTCATAAATGTACCATCGCCACCTGTGGGGCGTCCCATCCGACGATTTTTGTACCATCGATTAACGACGCCAAGTGGGGCCCCTACAGTGCAGCACTGCCATGT
>SRQH01000212.1:0-40652 GCA_018360345.1 Claviceps sp. LM84 group G4 | reverse complement strand
GCGACAGTCAGTGCGGTCACGTGAATCCGCGGCAGCGGGACTCTTCAGCTTTACTATTCCATAGGCCCACCGACCCGACGCAGGAGGGGCCCTCCGGACTTCCCATTTTATCACTGTAAACCCTATATTTCTTAATCAAGGACTGGCATCTCGATTGCTCCTCGGTCACGTTCACTCATTATCCTTCTCTGAAAAGAACAATGCCAAGCTATAGGCCTATGATTCATGATCCAGCTGATGGTAGATAGCCTGAGCGACAGCTTCCCAAGGTTACATGTAGCCTCAACCTGATGTAGGTCTAAAACTCCGAAGCAGATGTTGACTAGAAGCAGCGAAAGCTATGGACTGGACGCCAAACGGAGGTCTTGAGGCCGTGTCAGCAGCATATTTTATAACATCCTGACAATAGACAGCGAAATCGGTCATTATACGGACATTTTCCGCAAGCTTCTAGATGCTATTTATTGCCCGAACACGGATGTGGGACTGTTGGCGGCTTACAGACAGTGTGTGACACCTGCCTGCCGTCTGTCAGACAGACAGCAAGATAAAAGGTTGCGAAAGAGGATACTCTATAACCTCTGCATCAAATCCGGAAGTTTCCAGCATACAGAGGCTGCAAATACAAAGCTGTCTCTCTGTGTGTTTCTCCCGCATAAAGCAGCAAGTCGGAGGATCAATCTTTGATCATGAGCCAACGTAGCTCTGCGAAAGGTTCCCGCCCACCTCATGGTCACAATCGTGACACTCGGGAAGGCGGGAGAAAAGGCTGGGCCAGGCCTGCAGTGATGCCCACTGCCAAAGCAAAAGCATATCAAGATCGTCAAAAATCTATGATAGAGGCTGCAGGGAGCTTTCTCGGGCCCCCTCCCGAAGGTGAGGTTCTTTTCGAGGTATGTATGACCAGCGAACACTTGCATCCAAAGCGTAATTGAGTAGTGACCTAGGCTCATAGCTTATCGTGTTACAGGCCACCCTTGTCATTCCAGCAAATCAAATGTATCTAGAAGAGATTTTTGATGCCGAGTGCTTCGATGCTGTCAGAAAAGCTCACGAGGTTTGGATCGTACTAAAGAAGCCCAACGCCATACACATCCACAGTCGTACCTTGCGAAACCTCAGGGAGGCCTTCAGAGAGATCAACTGGGCTATCCACGACATAAGGACTTCCCAGCACCACGTCTCGAGTCTGTTTCTAGTCCAGCTGCCGCTTGAGGGGGAGCGCTCGATTACGGTGGACTTGGATTGTCGCCCTCAAGTATCCTTACGGACTCGTCCAGAGCAGCTGATATCTGTCCAAGAGAACTCTCATGTTGCTCATGCCCTGATGAAGGGACTCAGAGAGAGCTTCCTATCGTCTACAGATGCCTTGCAGGGGCGTCCGAAACAAATACTCCAAATGCGTGTGGACTTCGGCCATGTGAAGATCCGGCGACGCAAGAAGATAACGCAAGAGAATGGGAACCCAAACGAGATGCGCTTTGCCGAATTTGCAAGCATGGCATCACAGTATGGGAGAAGGGGTGGCGCTGACTTTGAAGCACGGCTGCAGAGCTCCGGGCCTGTTCTACATATGATACGCCATCTTTTGCAGCCGACGACTGGTTTTTTTCACAGCCATCAGAACCTGAGCTTTCACGACACTATATCGATCAAGTTGCAGGAAGTCACGCTAGAGGCGGATATCGATCGAACGAGACGCGGGCAAGCGGCACTAAAAAACGTTCGTCTCATGAAGCCAGATGATTCGCCTCCGCTCAAATGGACAATTCTTGCCCCTGACAGGAAGCACGACTGGTGTCTTCGGGTGGATTCAGGCATAAATCTGCCCATCAACCCCCAAATCTCGCAGCTGGTCAATAGCATTGTCGTGGACAGTGACACGCACGAAGCGATGACACTTGAAGCTTTTTTGCAGAACCCGGTCCACATTGTAGTCGAGAATCCGAGGCTACTGGCAGGCAAAGTTGATCGAATCCTGCTCAAATCAACTGTGGCCGTACCTTTCCGAGACACTCCTTATGTACTGGACGTATCCTACCATCGCACATGGGAAGGCGTTGAGACTGGGGCTCATCCCAATCAATCGTGGCAGAGCTTGGGATTCCACGGAGTGCACTGGGCAGCAGAGCTCAACTCTGTGAACGCGACGGACACGAGGAAGGACTGGGGACTTCATCAGAGAAATGTGTGGCGCGGCTTGGCAGAGTCTGCGGAGGGCCAATTCCACGAGTTTATTTGCTACGTTTTGGAGGGCCTTTCGGCTCTGGATGGCGTTTGAACATGATTCCATATACTGGCCAGGTATCCCCGTTTCTATTCGTCGCTTTCTCAGCAATAAGTGCACACGACTCGGCATTCTTGCTGGACATTGCAGAACGTGCTGGGCTGGACTCGTGCTAGACACGATAGCTTTTGTTGGCCCTGCATGACTTTGGCAAGGTTTCATTGTATGTTTCTTGCTTCTTTCTTATCCCGCATGAATAGCTCAAGCTTCTTGCGGTTGGCTCGCTTGTGCCGCCATTATCTTGTGTCGTAGTACTATACCAAATGTGAACAAACAAAGAACAGCCAGCAAAATGACCATGAGGTGACGTGATCTCAGGATTAAACATACCTTCTTCCACTGCTCTAACATTGGCTTGTTTCCTCTGCACAATAGCCTCGAGCTCCTTCAAATTGCTCGCCAACCCGTTCGACTTATCCTCGTAGAAGTCCCGCGCTGCTTTTAATTTCTACACCGACAATTGTAGGGTCAGTTTCTCATGCCGTCCAACAAGCGATTCGCTGGCTCGTGTCCTCCCTTCATAGCCTACGAACCTTTTCAATCAGGAATCCGGTCCCAACATCCACCAGCACCGTTTCGTTATTGGAGATCTCGCCCTTGACGTATAAGGAATTTGTGAGGGGGACAAGCACCGAGTTCGAGGAAGCTGTTTTGTCTTCATCATCATGTTCTTAGCAATTGTACTGAGGAATCAGACCGGGCCTGACTTGCCCGACCCAGTCGAAGTCGAAAAGCATCCATCCCCAAAACCCCATGCATATATTGTTCTGTCTTCCCCGAATATATGTAAGAAAGAAGAGCATACCATCGGAGGATTTTGTGCGAGAGTCTACGCATCGTAGACATTCTTTGAACTTGTTCTGCGCGCCGTGGAGTTGGGCATATGACGTGGTTAGGTGCTCGAGCTCTTCGTCTAATTGCTGCTTCACTTGTGACAGCTGCTGTGGCTCGAGGGTGTCGAGGTTGACTAGTCGTGCGAACGTGGGAGTTTAGTTGTCGGATCTGGAGAAAGGACTCATTCGCGATGAAGGCTTACTTGGTTCTCCCGTGGACATGGTGATCGCGTCGGTGGGCTTTACGCGCGGGGGGTTGTTTGGTTGCTGGGTTGGGTTCTTAGAAAAATGATGCTCTGGAACGCGGCTGGCATTTGCCCCGCGATGGGAGTCGAGACGGGTTTGGCAGTCGGACTTTGGGTTTGGGTTTGGGTGGGCACCGTGGGGGGGATTTTGGGGGTTCATCTAGAGACTCACAGTGACACAGCGGGCTACGTAAAAATACATTAGGTACTTGTTACAACTTACAAGTCACGTACTATGTGGCAAGCAATTTACACCTCCTAAATCATGTACGATAGGACATTGGTAATTGTATTTACAGTAGATGCATTAGGTCTCGAAGACGAGCTAATGACTCGGCACGAGTTTCATCAATCAATCAGACCTGGCTCAGAGAGTAGCTCTCATCAACGCTTTGTTCTCACATGGTGCCTCGTCTGAGTCGTCTCACATGCAGGTCCCGTTGTCTAACTCCCCGAGATTTCATAATCGCGACAATACCGAGGCCAGGTACGTCGCAAGGTCCTCCACAGGAATATTCTCCTTCAATGAAAGACTTCGGCATTGCACCTCACAGATACCCTTGTCTCGCCAGGCTCTTCCGAGCACAACTACCACCGGATACCCAATCATGTCGGCGTCTTGCATTTTCCACCCAAATGTCATTTTGCGATCATCCAATACGGTATCGACTGTACGGCCTTCAGAAGCTGCTAGCTGGCAGCTGATTTTATCATAGAACTCGAGCGTGGCATCTGTGACCCCTGACGAAGGGATGACGACGATCTCGAACGGCGCAATGGCTCTTGGCCATTGCAGGCCTCGCTCGTCCGCCTTGTGTTCTGCTACGGCACCGAATATCCGCGACAGGCCGATGCCGTAGCACCCCATTTCGACTGGCACGGGCTCTTTCGAATTGGGCAGCGCAACTGTGAGCGCGAGGGGCTCTGAGTAACGAGTTCCAAGGTAAAACGTGTGGCCAAGTTCCAGTGCTTTCTGAATGCGGAGCTGACCGGTTTCGCAACGAGGGCAGCCATCGCCTTCCATCGGACGCAACAAATTCAACCCTTTTGCATTATCTTCTGTTGTGCCTGGAAGCTGAGATATCGTTCTCATCAGAATTCGCTCATCGGTTGGCGAGATGGAAAGTTCATTCATCATTTTGCTGTATGAGTCTATGAGCCTCATATCCACGACGTTGATAATCTCAATACTGCCATGGCTTGTACTTTCTGCGCGAGCCGACATACTCTCCGCCCAAGCCTTCTGCGGATCATCGATGCTTGGATCTAGATCCGGGATGACTTCTTTCATAGCATGCACGTTAATCTCAGCTGTTTTGCCTGTAGAGCCCTTGCCAGGATACCATGCTTTGACCAAACCTTTTCGATCCTTTGTGATCCCATGCCAAATGCGAGTTTCTTGCTCCTGCATGCCTTGTCCTGGTACTATCGAGATTAGAGGGCTTCGTGTCGTAGCAACTTCATCATTCGCTGTATAGTCGCAAGAATCACAACTCATGACAGTGTCTTCCCCGAAAGAGCTCGGCAAATGGTATTCGTGGCTGTGGTTTCCTCCCATGTCGCCTGAACTCGCTTCTGCCACGAGAATCGGCAGTTCTAAATCTGCAAAGAAAGCGCGATATGCTTTAGCAACTTCGTCATATGTGCTTACCGCGGAAGCATATGATTTGTCAAAAGAATAAAGGTCTTTCATGACGAATTCGCGCGAACGCAGGAGACCATGACGAGGGCGCATTTCATCCCGATATTTCCTCGCTAAGTTTCGCTGTTAGCTGATATGATACCGTCGCGAAGATGAGAGGAAACTAACTTGTCTGATAGAGACGCAGCGGCAGATCTTTATGTGACTTTAGCGTACTTGCCACGAGCGATGTGACTTCTTCCTCGTGGGTTGGAGAGAGCATCATGGAGACTTTTTTACGATCGGCCAGTCGAAACAGCTGCGATAATTAAGACATGCCTGGTACCCCAAAAAAGTTACAACGAGAGAACGAAAAAAGTTCTCACCTCGGAGGAGATTTGATCGAATCTTCCACTTCGACGCCATAGCTCTTCGGATGTCAACGTTGACAACGATAGCTTGGATGCGCCTAGAACAAGACGTGCTCAGCTTGATGAAGCCCAGCAAATAGCGCCCAGCCGCAAAATTTACCTATTGATGCCATGTGCTTGTCGAGAAGGGCTTCCAATTTATTCTGAACACGTAGACCCAGGGGCAGCAATTGAAAGATACCAGATTGGCTCTTGAATCTCGTGTGAGCCTTTTAGGAAGACAGGGCCCAAAGGGAGTCGGGGCTCACGCACCTGACGCAGAAAGCCAGCGCGGATGAGTTTTTCATGACCAGCTATCTGGCGCGTTAGATCTGCACTATCACGATAGATGAATGAGCGACTTACTCTCGGTCTCACTTGCCGCAACGCCGCCCGTTGGAACCCATATTCTCGAGAGAGTCGAACGGGCTCTCACTCCAATTCCTGGACCGGCGTTGATGAACAGCTTGTACACATTCGCAGATGCCAATCGCGTCACTGCATGCCTGTCAAGGCTCATTTGTTGTGGAAGCATCGCAAAGGACAAATCTAAATCTAGATTATAGACGCATTTTGAAGACAACAAGCTGCAGCACGAGTATTTCTTGTCACGAGGATGATTCCTAAAAAGCAACAGAGCCAAACGTGAAGGTATCGGCACCTGCTCGAGCTCTCAGTGCGCGACGGGTGACTTTGGAGTTTGGACTCTTGGAGGAAGTGGATGACGCTAAGCCCATTAAGGAAGGGTGCCATTGTGCTTCAGGCACAACACTTGTCTTCGAAGAATCAAACTGCGGTTTTGTTCAGAGGCAGTGTTCAAGTTGTAATACTTCAAACCTAAACAGATCCTCAGTCTGTATTCCTTTCTGCAATTCCATCCGAGTTCGAGGCGGCACTTTGGTTCCAACGGCGTTGGAGACGGCAGAAACGTGTAAAGGTACTAAGGTGCCTTAGGTACATACCTAGGTAGGTAGGTACATAGGTACATAGGTACATAATGGTATCCTCGAATCTAAGTGGGGCCAGCGATAAGATTACTGCGCCAAAAAAAAAGTAAGAGCGAAGTCTCAGGCTCTCAGCGTTTGGACGAGGCTATCCAAACTACACAGTGACCGGACCGACCTCCTGCCTCTCAGCTTCTCGAAATGGCCAAGCCGCAGAAAAAGGCCAAGGGCCCTGGAGCTCAGAAAGAGAAGCAAAGTCTCGACAAAAATACCTTGGCTCAACTCACCTCGAAAATTGACCAAAATCTCAGTTCTCGCGACCACAAACGAAAGAACCCCCCCACCAACGCCGGAACAAAAACTGAACAAAAAAGACAGCGGCAATCCGAAAAGACCGAGCCACGGAAAGATCAGGAACACGATGATCAAGATATTTTGCTTGCCGAAATTAAGGCTCTTGGCGGTGATGAGCAGGATCTTGAACTGATCAACGGTGTTGACTCGGACGACGAGACGAGCGTGAAAGAATCAACCGACAGGATAGACAAGGCATTGAAGGACGATCTTGCTGCCCTGACCAAGGAGCTCGGCTTCTCAACGTTGGCGCCCGAAGTCGCCATTGAATCAGAACC
Organism: Claviceps sp. LM84 group G4; assembly: GCA_018360345.1. Classification (NCBI taxonomy): domain Eukaryota; kingdom Fungi; phylum Ascomycota; class Sordariomycetes; order Hypocreales; family Clavicipitaceae; genus Claviceps; species Claviceps sp. LM84 group G4. The sequence continues at coordinate 33,680 of SRQH01000212.1, read as the reverse complement.
TGAAGAAGATGAAGAAATGGACGACGAAGAGTCTTCCGGTGACGATGACATCGGTGAGGATGGCAGCGACGCCGAGGAAGAGAATCCAACACAGACCAAGCGCGTGAAAAAAGTTGGAGATATGGTTAGTCGAAGAGTCCAGAACACGACAAAAACAGGATTGGGTGTAAAGTAGTAGCTAACTGCAAATCAAGACGTTCGAACCACGGGCCGACTGGCATGCATATAAATTACCACAACTGCCTGCACCGACAGTTGACACCCTTGGGGCATTCGTGGGTGCCGCGGATGCCCTCAAGATGCACGCTCAGACCCTGCTAGAGAACGACTCCAACAAGTACCGGACTAGCATATTCGCTTCGTCATCGCACAAGTTCTTGTCTACCATCATGTCATCTGGTACCCTCACCGACAAGGTCTCAGCTCTGACACTGGCAATACAAGAGTCGCCGGTCCACAATATCCGTGCATTCGACGCTCTCTTGACTTTGGCGTCAAAAAAGAGTCGTGCGCAGGCTCTTGGGGCCATCGGAGCTCTCGTCGATTTGCTTGGTCCGGGAACGCTACTACCCTCCGATCGACGACTACGTCCTTTCCAAGGCCAGCCTGGACTCCTTGGAACTCTGCAGAAACACTCCGTCAAGTCATGGTCCCCTAGTCAACCGCTTCCGGGCAAAATCAATGAGGAACATCTGATTTCATGGGCATATGAGCATTGGCTGAAGGACACCTACTTCAAGATCATCCAATTGCTGGAATCCTGGTGTTCCGATGAAATCGAGTACTCTCGTATGAAGGCCGTGGACTTTGTATATGGTCTCCTCAAGGAGAAACCGGAACAGGAGTCAAATTTGCTTACCCTCCTCGTGAACAAGCTGGGCGATCGCGACCGCAAGATTGCATCTCGAGCATCCTATCTTCTACTGCAGCTACAGATTTCGCATCCCGGAATGAAACCCATCATTATTCGATCTATCGAGCAGGACATTCTTCTTCATCCGTCGCAAGATCACCGGTCAAGATACTACGCCATCAACACGTTGAACCAGACTATTTTAAGCAGCAAGGAACCCTCCGTGGCTGAAAGTCTCGTGCGAATCTACTTTGAGCTCTTCATCACGATGTTGAAGTCGGGCAGTCTAGGCATTCCCCTGGAAAACAGCTCCGGCGACGCCAAGAAGAATGATAGCAAACCGAGAAACAGGTTCGATAGACGCGGTGGCAAGCCACACGGGAATTATCCACCAAAACCTCAACCAGGGAGCAACGCCTCAGTGCCCGCAACAGAGGCTGCTGACAAGCTGGTCTCAGCATTGCTAACTGGTGTGAATCGTGCTGCTCCATTCGTCGGCACGAACGATTCAATGTGAGTTATGCTGTTTTCTGGTTGAGTTGTGACGTGAGCTAACCCGGGTTGCGTGCAGCATCGAGAAACATCTTGATACGCTCTTCAAGATTGCGCACTCGACCAACTTCAACACAGGCGTTCAGGCCTTGCTGTTAATCCAGCACCTATCCGCGGCCCGGAACTTGGCCACAGATCGCTTCTACCGGACACTCTATGAATCGCTGCTTGATCCGCGTCTGGTCACGTCATCGAAGCAGGCATTGTACCTCAACCTACTTCTACGGGCTCTCAAGAGCGATGTCGATGTTCGAAGAGTCAAGGCTTTCGCCAAAAGAATGCTGCAGATTTCTAACCTCCACCAATCTGCGTTTGTCTGTGGTTTGCTTTATGTTGTTGCGCATTTGCGACAAACATTCCCTGATCTTTCCACACTGGTTGAGACGCCTGAAGCCTCGATCTTTGATGATGAAACATCAGCAGCGTTGCCTGGATACGACGGCCGGAAGCGAAACCCGGAACACAGCAACGCGCAAAGGAGTTGTCTGTGGGAGATGGTATGTTAAACCCCCTTGCAGATGACGAGTCTAGCTAACGAGATACTGCAGATTCCTTTCCAAGCACACTTCCATCCTTCGGTAACCCTTTTCGCCGAAGCCCTGCTGGACAAGACGAAGAAGGTACAAAAGCCTGACATGGAGGGCCACACGCTCATCCGATTCCTGGACAAATTCGTGTACCGTAATCCTAAATCAACCGACTCATCACGCGGAGCCTCCATCATGCAACCGCTCCGCGCGGCGAGGGACTCGGGCGACATCTGGCTCGGCAGCAAAGGCGCTGGATCCATGTCAGCGCCTGTTAATACCGCAGCCTTCTGGAAGAAGAAGACGGAAGACGTGGCGGCTGACGATGTCTTCTTCCATGAATACTTCCAACAAGCTGGCAAGGAGCCCAAGTCGGCAGCATGCAAGAAGAAGCAAGCCGCGGCAGATCAGAAGGCCGAAGAAGAGGAAGAGGACGAAGACGAAGTCTGGAAGGCCCTTGTTTCCTCTCGGCCAGATATCGAGGACGACGGGTCAGAAGAAGGCTTTGACGATCTGGATGACTTGGATATGGCTTCCGAGGACGGATCATCACCGGCACTTTCTCTGGAAAGTGATGTCGATGATGATGATGATGAGGATGAGGATATAGGTGTGGATTTGGATGATGACGATGATGAAATGGACTCCGATGGGTTGGTAGCCGTTGGTGGGGTCGACGCAGATGAGGAGCAGGACGAGGGCGACGGAAAGAAGAAGAAGTCGAGGAGAAGGGCCCTGAAGGACCTGCCGATGTTTGCATCGGTGGATGATTACGCGGAGCTGCTGGCAAAGGAGGAGGATGGCCTGTAGGAATGAGCAGCGTATGGAAGTGAGTGTGCTCGAGAATTTGGGGATAGAATTTGGGGATTCTGAAGATCCTGATGGAGGGCATTCACAGTAGAGGCGTATCTTAGAAAATTCAAAAGACTTTGAAACTAAACCCCAATATCACGGTATGACTGTGGTACGAGGATCTTGTAGCAACAGGCAGGATGGCAGAAAATATTGTAAGCTGACTGGAGAGACAGAATCAACATAGGTACCTAGGTAGGCGATACGTTGGTCTAAAGGGGGTGTATGTAAAAGATTTCCACGACCCAATCATCATCCCATTAACACCTACCTAGGTACCTCTCCGTACAGTCAACCCCCGATATAACGAATTGCCATAAAACGATATCCTCACCTTAAAACGATAATCTTTGGCCTCATTTTTGAGATCTCAGATCCCTCACAGAAAAGCGATCCGATAAAACGATATCCCGATACAACATACGGTACGATTCCCTGATGCACAAATGGCACTTCTTCTCAACAGGAGACCTCGGGACTCGGGAGTCGGATCCCTCGGGTCCACAAAAGCGGCCCCGCCGAGCCTCGGGTACCTCTGTCCGGTCACCGGTGTCGAGGCTTTCCAAGCCCCGGCCCCCAGGGCACCCCCCAATGATGCAAGTCACCTTGATAGAGGTCGGTCTGAACGGGACAAAAACCTGCGTTCGACAATTACGCAGCTCCCATCGCAACACACGCCTCTTTGTCGACACGACGAGGGTGCATGCTCTGGCTGAGGAACATGTCGCAAGCCATGCTCAGCCCCCAAGGCACGTGCCGTCTGGTGCGACAGACGTGGGCAGCAGCAGCTACAGCAGCGGCATCAGCATCGTCACCGGCCAAAAGATCCAACATAAGTTGCATCTCCCGACGATGGCAGCACGCGGGATGCACGACCATCAATCCTCCTGTTGGAAGGTCAGGAGCTTCCGAAGCCAACGGCCCCATGAGGGGTGGAACTCCGCCTGCCTCTGGTGAGTAGGAGCTGAAGACACTAAACACGGCATCCTCTTCTCACGATCGCGAGCTCACAACACTAATGCTATCCCTTGGGGGTTAATCTCTCGCAGACCAACCGAGCAGCGGCAGCGCCAGCCGACTCACATTCCGAACCGGCCTCTTATTTATCCTCTTTGGCCTAGGCTGTGGCTCCGCAGGCGCATACGCCTCCTGGCATACGCTCCGAAGCCGCGGCATGGGCTTCTACTCTGACGAGGAGAGTCTCCAGCGCTTCACGCCAGAAGAAGGCGACGCTCTCGCACGAAGCATCCAAGACACCATCGACTCACATCCCATGGTTGCGGCGCTGCGGCAGCGGCCCGAGCTGACGGAGTCGCGCCCACATCTGAAAATGCCGGCGCAGTACCGCGCGCAGAGCCTTACAGGCGGGACGCTGACCGGCTCAGGCAAGGTTCCTGTTCCAGCTTACGCGTGGACCGAGAGCGGTGGCCGATCGCTCGTCTCGGTGGTGTTTGTTGGGGAGAAGCTCTGCGGGCATCCGGGCATCGTGCACGGCGGGTTTCTGGCGACGATGCTGGATGAGGGTCTCGCGCGTTGCTGTTTTGGTGCCCTGCCGCATAATATTGGCGTGACAGCCAATTTGAATATCGACTATCGTAAGCCCACGCCCGCGGGCACGTTCCTGGTGCTGCGCGCTGAGACTACAAAGGTGGAAGGCCGCAAGGCGTGGGTGAAGGGCCGGATTGAGTCGTTGGTCGGACCTGGGGAGACGCCTGCGGTGTATGCCGAGGCTACGGCACTTTTTGTGTCCCCCAAGTTTGCTGCGGTGAGTTATTAAGTGGGATAATGTCTGTTGGCTGGTGGTTGACTGGGCTCTATGCTGACGGGTTTTGCTTGATTGTAGATGCTTCCGAAGATGACCTAGACGGCGCGATGTCCCGGGTTCCTGACGCACGATCAATGATACATTGGCCCTCGACAGCGTTCATCTGGTCAAAATAAGTTAACGCTCTATCATTGGAAATTTATGGGCCCTTTTCTTAGACCTTTTGTTTCACGACGCTTGTTCTTTCTTTCAGCCCTGGTGTTCCTTCAGCCGTGTTTCCTCAGCCTTGTTTTCATTTCAGCCTTGCGCAGTGCTACTCATAGGCAACCAATCATTATGGAGATCGATCCCCCGCGGACCGCGTGCGGCGTCACTCCGACTCACAGCAGCGCCCCACACCCCGACTGTTCGCCATCATCAGCGATCCCTCTGACTCGTCCGATGCTTGCTCCGCTCCGGTTCCCCCAAGCACGCCTCGTTCTGTACGCCATGGCATCATTTCTGGGTTTGGGTTGTAGATCCACTGCAGCGCAGCATGCAGCAGCGTGCAGTCACTATCGGGCGTGTCGCCCTCGACGCTTTTAGAATCTAGAAACTAAAATCTAAATCTACGATCTGTGTCTCCTTCTATCTTTTTCTTCTTGTTCGCCCTTCACTTGATTTCTCTGAATCCTGATAATGGCTACGTAAGTCCCGCGGTTGTCATTGCCAGGCCCCGCGATGGCCTCATCCTGAGCCCCTCCCCCGTCATAATGACCTCTAGGCCCTCATTGCCAGAAACACCTCCATTTCCTTTACCAGCCAGAGTCGAAAATACATCACAACTCTCTTCCATGCACTGACTGTATCTCACCAGCAACATCACCTGGCACCCCTCCCTCTCGCGCCACGAGCGCAACCAGCTCCGCCGCCAGCGCGGCCTCACCATCTGGCTCACCGGCCTCTCCGCCTCGGGCAAATCCACCGTCGCAACCGCTCTCGAGCAGCACCTCCTGCATCTTGGCCGGGCAGCCTATCGCCTCGATGGGGACAACGTACGATTCGGTCTAAACAAGGACCTGGGATTTTCGGAAAAGGATCGGAATGAGAATATTCGACGTATTGCAGAGGTAGGGATCCCCATTGAGGGCTTTTTATGCCATTCATGCATGCCCACAGAGTACATCCCTTATACAAGAGAAGAAGAGCCAAAAGAACAAGAACAAGAAACAGAGCATAGTAGAACAGAACAGAACAGAGACAGGGATCTCAAAAAGCATGGAAATGCTGCGTGCGTGGGGGAAATATACACTCCAGAAGACATCCCGACTCACTTCATCACATCCCACCACATTCCATGCCATGCTAATGCCATGCTAACCACCCCCTCACACAAAGGTCGCAAAACTCTTCGCCGACTCCTCCACCATTGTTATCGCATCTTTCATCTCGCCCTACAGGGCCGACCGGGACATGGCCCGCCAGCTACACGCCGCATCATCAGATCCCAAGAATGCGGGCGACGACGACGCCATTCCCTTCGTTGAGGTTTTTGTAGACATCCCAATCGCGGTCGCTGAGAAGCGCGACCCCAAGGGTCTGTATAAGAGGGCTCGTCGTGGGGAAATTGATAATTTTACGGGCATTACGGGGCCGTATGAGGAACCTATGAATCCGGAGATTGTTATCAAGACGGATGAGAGTTCGGTGGAGGAGTGTGTGGCTCAGATTATGGATTGGCTTGTGAAGAAGGGGTATGTGGACTTGAACTAGCCTGGGTTATTGTATCAGGGCGCAAAGAGTCACCACATTTGAACGTTTGCAAAGTGAACATAAGGGTCTGTATGCAGTGGTGTACCGCTGGCTTTGATATGATGCTTCAATTCTATAAATAGTATCCATGGGTGCTCTATTTTGCTTGTCGGTCCTTATGCCCTCAGCACGCCTCACACATTAAGTAGACAGGGTGAACTATATGTACGCCGGCTGATGCGTCATTCATCTTCCTCAGCTCTGCTTCTTTAGCCGGTTTTCAGAGACAGGCTCGCGTGAATAGGATCGATGGCCCGACCTTATCACGGAAGCTCCAGCTCGTAGTAGACGTATGCTGTGTACTCGTGACCTTCGCCAGGTCCAAAACCCGCCGCTGCCATTTCCGAGCTCATTGCGGCGTCGTCTTTTGTAACTCTGCCCCGCTTGTCACGTCCGAATGCGTTGCCCCCCAAGAATGAGTAGCTTGAGTCAAGGGCAGTCTTTACTTTGGGTGCCAACTTTGGCGTCGTCTTTGTAGAACGAATGTTAGCTAGCCTATACGAAGAAGGTAACAGAGCAGCAAAGAAAGAAAAGAGAGGGAACGGGGAAGGGAAAGTCCAGTAAAACCAGCCTCTCGTCGCCACCAGAAAGATGTGGGGTCAAGACAAGGGCAATGGCCAAGGGAAAAGTGGGTGAGAGGACAAGACATGAAGCTGCACGTACCTTGATAATTGCTGTGGCATATCCAAGCGGTAGACCATATCGCAGCACAGCTTCGACGAATACTCGGAGGGTGAGGACATGGAGCCACACCATGACACTCTCGCTCCAACCAGTCCGGCCGATGCGTAACGCTTCACCACACACCTTGCGCTCTTCATTAGTCGCACGGTCCAGCTCCCGTTGCTCTTCTTCTCGACCACCTTGAACGTAAGCATACTGCCGAGGAGTCCATTTCTGCTCTCGGCATTTGTGGATAAACTCGGCACTGTGCTTCTTGAAGGTGGCAACGGCGAAGAGAGTAAACTCGTCGTCGTGTTCGACCTCAACCGAAGACCGAGGCACAACCATGGGGGCCAGGGTTTCATACGACTTAAGAAACTCCTTCTTGGAATTGTTTGGAACAGCGATGAGATGTGTCTCGATGAATTCGGAATCTTGGATTAGCAGCTTAGGGTCGACAATCGGAGTCAAGGACTTGGTCGCAAGATTACCCCTATTCGTCGCCAAAGCGTGGTCAGGGCCAACAATTGCATGTGATAGCGTCCATAGGCGAAGTAGAGTTTCAACTCACGTTTGGCGTCGTTGTAAAGCTGCGAGATTTGATTTAATCGTATTGTGCTGGCTAAACTTGGTTTTGACGTCGTTATCGACATTGATCAACTCCTGGAGTAGTATGATTGTGCTTTAGCGAATGCCACATACATGTGGAACGAACTCGGAGCTTCTTTCATATATCTATTCCTAACCTTTTGCAGTACATCTATCAGCTCGCCGAGTGACTTATCGCTTCGGTATCGAATCTTGTTCCAGGAGAAGTTGCGCAGATACTGATCCGTTGGCTCTTGACGATGAGGCACAAGTCAATATCGTGACAGTGAAGGCGAGGCCGGGGACGAACGTCAGCCAATTACTTACTGTCATTGACCATCTTGTAAGCAGCCAGGCGCTCTTCGTCATTGTTCAAGATGGACTTTAGCGACTCGCCAACTTTGGCCACAACGGCCTGGCACGTCGCCTCGAGCTTGGCTAGATCGTCGGCTTGCTCAACCAGGGCATCTAGAGTACCAATTTTGAAGTCGGGAACGTTGAAGGGGCTAACGGAGCCAACATCTGGAGATATCGCGGAAGAAATAGACGACACAGCGTCGTTCTCGTCGCTGGACTCCAAGGCGCTGAGGGGCAGCGACACGACGGCATACCGGGAAGCCATTACGTCGGTCCCGCGGTTCGCGAACGAACGTGCTGGGAAGTATGTTGGAGGTGCGTTGGTTCGTGAGACACTGGGCGCCGTGGTCGCTGCGAGTAGTGATAAGGGCCGGTGAGCAACAGGACTTGATTATGAGGCACGATGAGATCATGAGACAGTTGGCCGGGCCAGGAGGATAGCTCGATGATGTTCGAGGTCGACTTGGAGGCTGGAGCTGCGGAGGTGGGGCGACCGTTCATCGGTTGCTGCCAGGTGGGATTGGGAAGGAGCAATTACGGAGAGGGTACGGAGTACATACATACCTACATTAGGTAGGTAGGTACCTCTTGCGGATCCGACCAAAAGGGGTATGTAGCCCACTCCCTAGAGTGGAAGCCAAAAGTCTGGGATGTGTGCGACGCTCTAGAACACTGACACGCTGATCCTTCTCTTTTGTCTCGCCTTTGCTCACATCGCCATCAAAACATACCATCTTGAAGACAGCTTCTGGTGATTACTTCAAGTCTTATTCACCAACATACTGAATCAGACTTAGGGTATCATGGCCGCTTCTAAAGCCAGCCCGGCTGTTCAGGCTGCCCGTGACATCTGGATCTCCAAGAATCGCCCTCAACGCAGCTCCAAAACCAGGCCTCTTACACTCAGAGAAGCTGCTGCTACATATAACACCTCCAAGACAGCAATTTTTCGCCATCTGAAGTCAATGAAGCTATGCGGAAGCCCCGCGCAGAGCATTCGGGCCACTGGCCGGCCAAAGAATCTTTACGACAATGAAGAGGTTGCCGTTATGGCCTATGTCATGTGGGCCAGAAGAGCAGGACTTCCGATAACTTGTCAACTTATTGAAGAAGCAGCAAATGTTTTACGGGCCAAAAGAAATCCTCCAGCTCCTCCAGTAGGCGATAGTTGGTATAGGAAATTTATGACGACTTACCCTCAACTTGAAAACCCTCAACTGGAAACCCCTCAACCGGAGAACCCTCAGCCGGGCAACCCTCAACTGGAAGATTCTCAACTGGAAAATCCTCAACTGGAAGATTCTCAACTGGAAGATTCTCAGCTGGAAGATTTTCAACTGGAAGATTCTCAACTGGAAAATTCTCAACTGGAAGATTCTCAACTGGAAGATTCTCAACTGGAAGATTCTCAACTGGAAGATTCTCAACTGGAAAATTCTCAACTGGAAGATTCTCAACTGGAAAATTCTCAACTGGATAATTCTCTGCTGGAGAAGAAACGGAAAAGATGAGACAGCCCGACTGCCTCCTATCTCCCCTACAGCACCGTTACACTTCTGTACCGTTTTCGCTTGGACATGCTTCAATGATAATAATACTGCTTCCAGATAGAGCAGAAAGATTATGAGCAGAGAAGAAGCGCTAGATTGTGACTCATCACGCAGCTACTTGGCTACTTACAAGTTACGGCCGCAACACCACACGCTCCACGCCTGACATGATTATGTACTCCTTATGATAGCTTCAATGCATTCCTAGAACATCATTTCGATCAAGTGCAATGAGATAGGAGGCGTTAGATCGACAGACAGAGCTTAACACACCTGTTCTGGGCTGTTCTGGGCTAGGTACCTAACTGTATCTGAGTGTCCCGGCTTTCTGCACCTGTCCAACCTTCGCCTGCATTTTTCGTCCGTGCCTAGCTGCTGGTAGTGCATAGGCGATCGCGTCACACAATTCGTAACAGTTCTCGCAAAAATCTGATTCACCCGTCAAAACACCAGACAGTTATCGCCACGTTGCTGGTTCTCGGACTGGCAGCGATCGCGATAGCCTTCGACTCCTGCGCGCCCCAGGGATACGAACGGCGCAGCTCAGTACTCTCGCGATACGGAGCCTACGTCCCCCTTCATCTTCCAGCGCAGTAAGCGCCAGAGGGCCGTAAATGCGGCCCCTGTTTCTACTCAGCTTCCAGGGAAGGTGGCTGGAGACGACATGACAGCCCAAACATACTTGGGTAGACAACTCGACGACCTCAACAGAAGCTTCCAAGTGAAGAAAGAGGTCCTTACGAAGCTAGGGCGCAACCTAGATGACTTCGTCACCGGATACCGGGACTGCGATCTTAGGTGCCTTCTGCACCAGGTAAGCAGGGCCACTGCAGTCGAACAGTGTGAATCGATGAGCCGCCGGTGAAAGTAGCGACACCAGCCAAGTTCCCTTACCGGTAGCCGGATTTAGGCCGTACCTCGAAGGCCTGCAGCTAACCGGCTTTTGTCCAGTCTGAATAAATACCTTCTCTTCGATCAGGTCGCCGACGCTCGTGAACTCTGCGGGACCAAGTTTCATCGAGAAAGGTACGTCTTGGACAGCATAAGTGTACCACTTCTCTGGGAGAGAGACCTTTGAAGCGACAAAGGCGCAGCCAAGCTCCTTCTTAAGTTCGTCTGCAACGAGTCGGTCACGCACCAGCTTGGTAGCCGGTTGAATGGCGTAACTCGCGGGGGTACACCGTACGTGCTGAATATCGGAGGGCGAGCCCTTCAACATCGTGACCAGCTTACGTCTCATTGAGTCATTATGTAGGGCTTGGGTCGAGGGGCCGCTTCCGCCAACGTGACCAGGACACGAATGTCCTCCTTGGGCTTGGGCTTAGGCGGAGTGGCCCAGACTGTCGTGGCATTGGCATTAGAGCGATTAGCATCCACCGCACGCGACGCGATAGCCGCGTAAGATACTTTGCCCCCGGGACCGTCGCGATTCGGGAGGTTGGCGCCCTGAGACATCTGGGGGGGCATCGAGGGCATTGAGATTGACTCCTGAACGTTGTTGGTGTCAAACACCTTATTATAGCATTCAGGTGCTCAAGCACCATCGACACGAGGAGTCGTGCGGAAACTCGGTGCTCCCGCTGGTTGTCCCCGCGATATCCGGTGACGAAGTCATCTAGGTTGCGTCCTAGCTTCGTGAGGACATCTTTCTTCACTTGGAAGCTTCTGTTGAGGTCGTCGAGTTGTCTACCCAAGCATGTTTGGGCTGTCATGTCGTCTCCAGCTACCTTCCCTGGAAGCTGAATAGAAACAGGGGCCGCATTTACGGCCCTCTGGCGCTTACTGCACTGGAGGATGAAGGGGGACGTAGGCTCCGTATCGCGAGAGTACTGAGCTGCGCCGTCCGTATCCCTGGGGCGCGCAGGAGTCGAAGGTATCGCCATCGCTGCCAGTCCGAGAACCAGCAACGTGGCGATAACTGTTTGGTGTTTAGGCGGGTGATCCAGATTTTTGCAGAACTGTTACGAATTGTATGACGCGATCGCCTACGGACGAAAAATGCAGGGGAAGGTTGAGAGTAGCCGTTGAAGAAGCTTACTTTTAGACTGTTAGACATAGGTACCTACATAGGTACCTACCTAGATGATACCTGTAAGTACCTATGTGTAATGTACCTATCTTGTACATTAGATACCAGGTACCTCTGTACCTTTTAGAGGCTTAGGTACATACTAAAAGTTAACCTTAACGCTGGTGGGACGGCTACTTTGAGCTTGGAGGCTGGCTGTATGATAGGTAGGCGATGCATCGTGCCACGCACGAAATCAGGGTTGTCGACGCTGATATCATGTCATATCATAGCATCGTCAATCATCAACAACAGCATGGAACGTACACACATGCTAATTAGCACATCTTCGAGTCGCGGCGCGGCTTGAGCAGAGATTCGGCTCCTTTTGTTGACTTGTCGGCTGCCCCGCTCCCAGACCTTGCCGTCAACGTCGCAACCAGATGGTCGGGAACACGAGTATCCCAGATCAGAGGTCCTTACCAAACTCCCACGTCCTTTTGCCATTCTGGACCGTGTTACCACATCATAGCTCGAGCTGCAACGTGGGCACAAGGTCTAGAAGGTCTGATTAGAAGGTCGTCGTGCTCGAGCAGGGCGAGCAAGCAGCCTCTTTGGCCGAGAGATCAGGAAATTCAAGAAATTCAAGAAATTCAAGAAATTCAAGAAATTCAAGAAATTCAAGACCAAGCCAGCAGTCTGTCAGACTCCCGACTCCCGACTCGTGGGCAATTTGCTCGACACAGGGCTGAGCTGTGCCGCTTTCGCAACTCTCTTTCTGTCTCCTCCAGGCTCCTTGTTCCAGCACAAAGCTGCTGTGTGTGACATGCAGATAGAACCACGCTTTGCCCGCCAAGTCTCCAACCCAAACCCTCTCATCTTGGACATTCAAAGCCTCGCGTCGTTTGGCATGGGCCAGGAACAAGTTACCCTCTCTTGAGTCTTGACTGCAAGCGAGTGCGTATTGCGGCATTATGGCTCCGGTTTCCAGTATGTCCTCCCGTAGTCTATCGCTCCACTCTGCCGTCAACGTCCCAACGTCTCAACATGCAGCATTGCGTTATTGCGGCGGAGGCTAATTCTTTGCTTCAGAGGCCGAGGATTTGGCATCGCTCACGGCGTCAGCGGACGCTCGACATGTTTCTACTAATATCGACCATTCCAGCACCGCAAGCAGAGCCGGAACGACAGCGACCGCGCCGAACCCTAGTAAGTCACACTCTGCTCTCGTGAGCCTTGCAACGGCGGATGGCATCCTTCTGCTAGCTTCGGAATGGATTCGTTAATACGTGGTCAGATAATCGAGCCCCTCATGAAGCTGGTGTGCTACAAGAAGCGACAGGAAGAAACGGCACCTCAAGCCAGAACCAAGCTCCTAAAAATCGCTCCAACACTTTGGCGATGCAAACGGGGCCGACATTGAGTAGAGAAGAGGCTGCTCGTCTGACTAGTGAGCTCACAGTAGCAGCTGCCAAGGAATTTAATCAGTCGGCATATTATTCGACTATTCGAAAGCAGAGGCTAAAATGGACCCAGACCATCGCCCGGACTCAAGCTCCTTCGGTCGAAAACGCTGCGCGGACACAGCCCGTTGTCAGGCAGAAGAGGACGACACATTTGACACCCTCTGAGACAAAGTTCGAGCAGGCTCGACTACTCACTCTTTTGAGGTCGTTGCACCCAGATGTCGTAGTGAATCAGATCTACAAGGCAGTCGCCTACTTTGGCGGGATACCAATGGGCCCTCTGCCTTCTGATTACAGTGCTTTCCCAGACAGCGACACTGGTTATGGGTCAGGCTCCAACTTTATTGGGTGGCTTTCCGAGATTTTTCCCATAGTTAGTATTCACTTTCTTTCCAATACCTCGAGGCAAGTACCGGGATAATCGATTCTGATGTTGCTCAACCCAGACTACTCCTCCAGGGACTGAAATAACAGCAGTAGATGAAACTGCTCTCCCCCCAAGGAAACGAAGGGGTCGTCCCAAAGGAAGTAAGAGTACGAAAGTCCGATCCGACAAGGGAGGGAGACACGTTACCAAGAAGTCGCGCTGCAGCGCACCAGATGCTGGCGAAGACGATGGGCCTGATCATGTCCAGTCGGGAAATTCTGGAGGTCTCTTTCAGGAAGCTACCTCAAACATAGAGCCGAGCTTAGACGAGACAGCGAACCAGCCAAATGATGCCGCCACCGCTGCACCAAGGCCAGCAAAACGGGGCCGTCCCAAGGGCTCAAAGTCCCGACCAAAGAACAGCATCGATAGCCAGAACCCAGCTTCTACAGACATGGAGGAAGCTGTCGCTGCTTCTACTCTAATGGGAGAGGCTGCATCGGCGCTAGCTATGGCGAATCTCAGCAATTCGCTTCGAAACAGTGAGCTCACTGCTCAAGAACAGCTCACGACGCATAGTTTAGCTGAACAATCCATTGACATGGCGGCGCCTCAACCAGCCTTGACGACGGATCAGGCATCCAGTCAACAGCCAATCCAGAGGCGAACCTCATCGAGGAAGAGGAAGTTGCAGGAATCCGTGGCTGACACTGGGGATCTGGACGAGAGTGAACAGACGACAAGCCCTTCGTCTCGGACCCCAGAGATGGCTCACTGCCGCAACGCTTCTGACACGGGTGCGGGTGGACAAGTCCCTCCACTGTCGAGCAGCGATTTCGATACCCAGAACCAGGCTGTAGATGTGAGCGCTGAGGGTACCAGCAATTATTCGCAAACCCAGCTACCGCAGTATTTCATCGCGGCTTCTGGGCAGCAGCAGTCCCGTGCAGGTTTCTCACCTGTCATGAATCAAGCTCATCAGGGGTCGCCGCCGAATTCACTGACGGCGGGTAACATTCATAGGGCAAGGCCAAAGTACATGCAGCAGCAGCAGCAGCAGCAGCAAAAACATCAAAATCCGCAGCAGCACGCACGCCAACACGCCATGCTGCACCAGTCACAAGAGTTAGTATTTGGCAGCTCGACAAACGACGGTATGAGCCATAACATGGTGTCCCGGAATACGGTCCAACCGTCTCATTATCTGCTTGGTACATCATCTGCTAGTCCATCGGCAGGAATGCAGGCAGCTGGGAAAAAAGCCAACGAATACCGGCATCTTCAGTCTGGGGGGTCGTCATCCAACAGCGGGCACATGGCATCATACTCGGCGTTTGGCTCTCAGGGCTTCATGCCATAGTCTGACTGTTGAACCCCCACTTGCTTCTACCTTCTTCTCCTTTTTTTTTCTTTTTTTTTTTTTTTCGTTTCTATTCTTCTAATCCAGGGTTTCTATGGAATCCTTCGGCAGGCCATCTAACTATTCTCGTCATTTCTCGAGACCATTTCTTTCTATGCTATGGGATGAAAAAGCTTTCTGTAAGTCATCTGCGTGGTACGCTTTGCATGTTTGGGTACGAATATCAGGCGTTGGGAAGACTTGTGTGTATGTGGGAAAAAAGAGGAGCGGAGAAATGGGTGTGCTTCACATTGAGGCCAACTAAACGATAGCATCTCTCAGCCATTGGCTGACGTAGTGAGGAGATGGACAAGTTGGGAGGCGTATGTTGCATTGGCTTTGTTGCATTTGGAATTGCATACTGGATGCTGGACGTCAGAAATTAGGTCCGTTTCTTGGCATTGGGGCCAACGTGTAAAAATGGGCTCAACCGCTTCACCTCTGGACTTGGAGCCAATGACTGTAGAGGGGGTCAAGAGGGCGCTGAATATATGCCTGACGAGTCACGGCCCCGTGAACCTAAAAAATGGGTGTCTGCTAGGTTCATTCATGGACTGATCTATCATGTCTATACCTGTACACTACAAAAAAGTATATGCCTGTACATTGTATAAGCTTCTGCTTTTTAATGACTGGTTTCTATGAAGTGACGAAGCGACCGAGGACCGACGACGGCGA
The DNA here is from genome assembly GCA_018360345.1 of Claviceps sp. LM84 group G4. Lineage (NCBI taxonomy): Eukaryota > Fungi > Ascomycota > Sordariomycetes > Hypocreales > Clavicipitaceae > Claviceps > Claviceps sp. LM84 group G4. The sequence continues at coordinate 18,264 of SRQH01000212.1, read as the reverse complement.
GGAGCGGGCAGCATCACTCGATACAGCGACGAATCCGATACGCACTGAATACTGACCATTCTTATGCACATCAGATGGTCCCTGGCTAATGATGAAGTGGAAAACATTGTCGTTTATTGAAGCTCACTGAATGAACCCGTTTCCACGCACGCTCGTAGTGGGAAGATGGCGAAGACGACACTGCCTTTTGTTGGACGTATCAAACTAACTACCTATCTTAAGGTAGCTGACAGAAAATCGCGATATGAAGACGAAGAAGATACATTGTCTGTTGTTCACATCCATGCCAAAGACGACGACGAAGACGGTGCGTCTTCTCGGACCTGATTGGAATGTTCCTTGCTATGAACCTGAACAGCACACAGCGATTTGAGAATAATAAAAATGCCAACGTTGTCTGGCCCTCTGGTCAAATGTCACAATTTAGGCATGACTGTGCTCCTGAAAAGTAGTTCTGGTTCGAAGAAGACGATGCCGGTGGTTCATGGCTCAAGCTGACGAAATACCGGCGCCTCCTGTAAGATGCTCAACAAATGCACGGTTTCGACGCATGTGAAGATGCGCGTGGTTCAAAGACAACGACGACATAATTGCCTCTTGTTGGACTGCACCGAGCCGACCTGTTGTTACGAACCTGGAAAGCGTACTGTGGCATGACGATAAGGATGATCTTAAGTTCTTAACTGTACCGAAGTGACCATTGTCATGGACTTGACCAACACACCGCGACATGGCAATACAAACACCAGCATCGTCCCTGGCTGAATTGCACCAAAATTAGCCATGGTACTGCTCCTGAAAAGTGGTAGCGATTCGAAGAAGACGATGTCGATGCTGACTCTTGCTGGACTGCACCAAACTGGCATCCAGATCTGGCCCATAGCTAAAGATGGCGAAATGGTGAAGCTCCCTTCGTCTCTCGCTAGATATTCGCCAGATCGGCCAACTGCGATTGTGTACAGCTGAAGGGGTTGGAAGACAAAAATGACGATCTTGTTGGACGGGCCATGTATGTAACATTCATACACCGAGATGGCCATCTTCATCTCCCTGAAGGTAACCCCCCGACTTATCAAATCAAGTCACGTCACGTCTCCGAGTAGACAATGCCCTCCCACGCAATCTTCTTCGACAGCAATGTTTATACATGGCAATGTGTCATAGATACAGGACAATGCTCATACATGGCAATTGTTCCTCCCTCCCAGCCTCCCCCCTTTTTCGAACAAAAACAAAACGACGCGCACGCTAGTCCCGCAAACCCAGCCAAAGGAAAGATATACATGCATACATACATATAATATAGGTTGCTATGCTGTGCTGTGCCACGCATTGGCTTGTTCCAAGAAACAACAAGATACGCAAGAAAATCAGTTAAAAGAAAAATGAATGCACGTAGTTGTATATTGTTCGAGGCATTTCCTGCGTTTCTTGTACAACGCAATGCTCAAGCTCAACTTAGCTCAGCTCAGCTCAGCTCAGCTCAACTCAACTCAACTCAACTCAACTCAACTCAACTCAGCTCAGCTCCATGCGCAAAAAGCCGAGCAGTAAGGGGGTATGAACAAAGCAAGGCTCCATCGCAGCATGCCTTGGAACAAAAAAAAACCCTGTCACAGAAACAGAAAAAAAAAAGAACAACTGAACAAAGAGAGAAAATGCCAGCCGATTGAACAAAAAAAACTAAACTGAAAAAAGGCCTGAGTGCTTCCTCCCCAATGATGCAGACCCTTTCTCTATGGGCCATGGAAAAAAGATATTTAGTGCGAGGAGTAGTGACGCTTTTGATCTTGGTCACGTCATTCAACTGCATTGACTCCCAACTTACTAGACATAGCCCGGGGGCAAAAGGTAACTGTTGTGGGTACATGCTATTGAATGATAGATGATCAATGCCAAGAGCGTCAACGTCCGTAGATGTAGATGGTTCTTTCAATGGTATTCTGGAGATGCCAGGAAAACCGTCATCATTAGTACGCGTTCAAGGGAAAAGTATGTGTGCCCATTATATGCGAGTACGCCGTAAGCCCGACAAGAGACATTATTCGGCATCATCGTCCATGAATGCAGATGTGGCGGGTGGCCGAACAGAATCGGGGTTATTCCTCCCGTACAGCCATTCGTCTTCTTCATCGAGGCCATCTTCCCGAATGAGCTCCAACATAACCTGTTGGTTCCGCTTGATGTCCTGTGGTCTTTGGACAATCCCTCGAGCAAGAATCAGCGCTTCAGCCGTGGTAAGCCAAATCTGTTGCAAGACTGGCAAGTCGTCCAGCAAGACCTGCGCATACTCGCGGCTGAGAGGCGACATCGGTGCATCAGCGGCCAGGCTGGTGTGGAATATCCATTTAGGATCGTAGCCGCTGCCATCCAGATTCGTCGCGTCGATGGAGCTGGAGAAGCTTTCCCCTGTCCGGTCACTGAGTGACGAGCGATTCGTCGCTGGTCTGTCGCCACTGGATGACTTTTTACGGCCAAAGCTTTTCCGAGCAAGGCGCGACTTGACTGGCGACTGCTCTGCTATGTGGTCTTTGTAGGAGTCTTTCGTGAGGCTGTTATACCATTGGTCGATGGCGGAACGGCGATTGTTGTAGCCTTTGATTTCCCATAATCTCTCTACTTGACGCAAGCCACCGATGCATAAGATGGCCGACTGAACGTCGTCCGACGGTCGTTCTCGCAGGTACCCTCGGAGGGATCTCTCCACGCGACCAACATAGGTGGGAGGTCGTAACCGCCGGCAAAACGAGGATATAACGAGTGGAAATACTTCGTGCACGCGAAGCAGCGTTTGACCATCGTACATGTTCATGATCTGGGTCTCGATCGGGTTCAGGGTGTAAGGCTCGTGCTTAAGTCCGTGTCCGTCGTGTTCAATTATGTGTTTGAGGTAAAGCTTCCGGTACGTCTCGAAGAAATGAAATGTGGTGAAGAGGAGGGGAATCAGTCGTCGTCGCATACGCTCTCGCTGCGGGGCAAAAGCTGCCTGCTGAGCCTCGGTTTGCCGTAGAAAGATCTCTTTTGTGATCCACTCGCACATGAGAAAAGCAAGTTTCGCGGCGACGTGTAGTCGATGCCAGAGACTACAAATGTAATGGAAATTGAGTTCCGACTGCTCGGAAACGGGGTATAAGCGGAGAGCATAGGCGGGGACATGAGTATCGAGGTGGTGCCGGACGATGGGTGCCTCATTGAGCATGATTACGAGGTGCCAAGTCTTGGAGGTAAGTCGAAGGCTGAGGAGATCGGTCAGTGGAAGGGACGACAGAATCTGAACCTGCAATTCGGTAGGCAGGGCCAAAAAAGCTTGATCAAATGGGACTCTGAAGGAAAGAAGTATGTGTTAGTGAACGACTGCTTTCTTCTCAAGAACATCAATCTTCGCAACCAGGAGTCGGAGAGTCAGATTGGTACCTGTTTTTGGCCGAGTCGATAGACAGCCGAGAATGCGTTGATGGCGTTTCAACATGAGCCGATTGAGATTTCGATGACACCTTATGGCGGAAACCAAAGAATCGACTCTTATCTCGCTTCTGTTCAGCGAGTTTGCCATGCTCTGGTTCAACATTTTTCGCCCTTCGTAAAGGTAGACTGAATGTTGAAGACTGCTGCGTCGCCTGTTGGCTGGACTTGGACTGATTCAGTTTTTCAAAATACCGTTCGGAAGCAAACTCGGTGATATGGGGCGGGTCCATGGCGGCCGCGCGGGCTGGTCGTCCGGCCATTGTAGATGGTAGTTCAGAGCTCGTGGATAATTAACGAAGCGAGTAATCCGGATATCGTTTCAATTTGGCGAGCGGCCTATATGGCCAGCTCGAAAGCGAAAGGTTGCCGTCTCTATTGCGCGGCGCTATGAACAAACTGCGATCAGGACATGGCTGAAGTATGGTCAAAAGAGAGCCCAAGCAGAGGTTGGTCGAGCTGGTATGCGCCGTGACTAAAGGCGAAGCCCCGGCATTGACTCCCTTCGAGAGACGAATGTTGGAGAGAAGGCGTCGTATTCGTGAACGAAGGTCTGCCAGAGGGCGCGGCGAAGGGTCGAAAGGGAAGCGCCTAATGACCAGAGCTGATGTCGGGGTCCGGATACCCGAAGTGAGGGTCGGGATGCGGTTGTTTGTTGGATGAAGGGATCCGCGAATACAGACAAAGAAGATCTGTCCAGACCTGGGGTGATGAGGACGGGAGCGTCTGCGGGCGTCGAAAGACAAAGACAAAGACGGCGAGAGGGCGACAGTCCGGTGCGGCCGGAGGTGGAAAGAGGCAGTTGTTATCAATTGAGTTGCTGGCCGCGATGGCTGCAAATGCGGGACGAAGAGGTTGTAACTTGTGACAGGGAGACGAGTATAGTCCCTTGCCCTTGTCTGCTGCCTTTTGGCCCCCTGTCCAGTGCCCAGTCCAGTGCGCAGCCAGCAAACGGGACGACTCACGAGCAATGGGAGCAGTGAGAGCAGCAGTGGCAGGCTGCAGCAGCGGGCAGAACTTAGAAGAGACAGAGCCAGAAAGCGCAAGGGAATGCACAGCCGACGCTGGTTCGTCAAGACGGCCGTTTCGCCGGCCTAATAGTGGAGCTGACCCGGCGGACCATCTTGCCCTAGAACCGCTAGAACCGACCCGTACGGTGCGCGTAGGCGCTGCTACTGTGTCCGACTTTCTGCATTCGGGACAGGCACAGTGCGTGCCCTTGGCTCCACTGTCCTCACGCTTCATCACCCGGCTTCGGCCTCATTTGCGGAGTCATCCAGGCTGGCTGCGTGTTGCTCCTCCACTGCAAGCGTGCAATCGTGCAATCGTGCCATCGCGGGTTGCGACTCCAGGCCCCCAGACACCTGCAGCCTCTGCAGGCTTATCTATGTACGTGACGTCGACGACCAGAGAATCGAGATACATAGGTACCGGTACTACGGAGTACGGAGTAGCGGTACATTATTATATGTATGTATAAATGTATAATGTAGGTATGTACTCCGTAGGTAGCACTGCGGCCTCCACACGTCTGGCATCCCTTCTTTCCGCACGGTGTCTCCGGCCGCCTATCTCCATGAGTCCATCGTCCCCGTTCTCTATCTTCTCCATCCCCGTCTCCATCCCCCGCTAGCCAGCACTGAGCAGCGAACAATCGAGACTGACGAGAACCGACGGCGGGGTCCTCTGCTCGTGCTGTCTTGCCTGCAGCCTGCATGTCTTGTCGGGCCGCTCAGCAACTAATCTTCAGCTAATTGACATGTTGCTCTTTGTTGGCCTTGCTCTGGCTGAACATAGCGCCGGCTTGGGCTGCTTTTGGCCGAACACGCCGACGCCGACGGGCACCTATCAACGCACGTAGGTATGTATTGCAGAAAGGCGTTCCCGTCTCATCATCGAAGCGTTGCGTCGCCAAAGAGTTCGAGCGGTCGAAAACAGACAGGTGGCGCCAGCCCAGCCCATTGGAGACGCGTACAGTCAAACAAAGATTTGATCCAAAAAATACGACGGAAGAAACGAGATCCATGCATCGCATATGCACAATATGCTAGATGACGGGATCGGCACTGCAAAGTCTGCAGCCTGCGTGTTCAGCTTCAAGGGCAAGGCACTATCCAACCCTGAAACGCCCTCAAGTCTCTCTCCTTGACGACACTTTGCTCATGTGGCACATAGAAAGCATTCTCTCCTGAAGTCCTGAAGTCCTTGAGTCCTTCCCCTCTTCTTCCCAGATCCCGGTCCTACTCCGGCCATCTGAGACCGACACCCGTATTCAAAGCCCTCGCAGATACTATAGTGGCAACTTGAACCCAGACAAAAAAAACTAACGCTCTTGACGCACACATATCATACATCGGTGTATCAGGAATCTATTCTTTTGAACATTCTTTTTTTGCACCAAATGGCCAGCACGCTCCACTTAGAGCGTCTTATTGTTTGAGGCGGAAACACTGCTCCCAGTAAATGATTTTGCTTCTACCACTGACCAGTGACCATAACGAGCTCTCCACATCTTCAAATCGGTGAAATGCTGGTAAGGGTCTTTCGATTGGCTCGTTTAGAACTTCGACCAGCTGCATGTCACGAGGAAGTGACCTGATGCACAGGTTCTGAATCAAACGATTGCAACGATGGCAGAAAGAGAAGTATGTACCGGCAAGCAACCGACGTAGGGTCGCGCATGACTCTCATGATTCGGCCCTCAATAGAGATGTGACGACACAGGGTTCCTCATTTGGCTCTTTCGGTGCATACATACGACGCTGGTTGAGTAACGATCGGCCTGATAGGATGCTAACAGCTAATCCAGGTTGTTACGAATATCGATAATTTTGTACGTCTTTCCGTCTGCCCACTGTCATACCCAGAGGCGCATAGGTATTGCCCTATATCAGGACCGTCAGCCATCTGCCAATGGTCTCTAAGACACAATCAATTCACTTCATTATCTGGCCACCTGGTCGAACTTGGTGGGAACTGGAGGCAATCGTTACCGCGTCGTTGTCTGCTTAGATGATGAATTCGAAAGCAGATACTGCATACATACGGACAGGTGGGATAAAGAGGTTGCTGACCAGTGCATATTATACATGGCTACTTCGGCATTGTTTTGAGATCCTAGCAGGTCTGTATCACGCATCTTGTCAAGCTCTCAACCTGCAGTAGATACCAGGCGGAGCCTCCGCTCCGTGTAACCGTATCGCATCTTCATACTTTGCACGGCCAATGTGTCAAGCTGTCACGTCGTCGGGACCTTGGCGATGCAGCCACAAGAGGCGGATGTGGCGGATTCCTGAAGCAAGGGAGAGAGTTGCACACAATCGCACAACGAGCAGCTGGGCAATGCATACATATTGGGCAATATTGGGAACCATTCCTCGGCCACTCTCGGAATATCCTGCCGTTGTTCACGAGCATGTCTCCGGCGCTATTCTGCCCTGCCGCAGGGAACAGATCCAACATTCAGGTTGACACCGTGATGAGGAGCTTGAGTCACGGGGATGCATGTTCATGCGGTGCGCAGTCGATGGGCTGCAATGGTCGAAGGAGGTGACAGTTGCAACGCCGAATGGAACCTCAACAGCTCTTGATGATGCAATCAACAGAATGCAGCAAGGAGTCGAGGTTTAAGTTTATTAGACGACGGCCCTAACGGCTTTACATCACGGCCGCTACATGCCGATCGCATGGCCTTGTCCTGGCCGTGGCTGATGTGTCTGGGGGTCCATAGGTGTCGCTCCTTCTTCGGACGCCCGCCCAGGGCGCAGGCACAGCAATTGGCAGAAATATCCCGAGATAAGGTTGCTGTCGTTTGCGGCGATGGGTGCGTGGAGGTACTGTACACCGAGAGAAATGCAGCTATGTCATAAAGCAACATTTCTACTTGGCGACGTTGATGCCTCCATCGTTTATTATTATTCCTCTCTCGTCGCTCTGATCTCCATCATCTATCCATGACCCCGCTTTGCGCAATTCGTCTTCTTCTTTCAATTCCATCAACTCCGATTATATACTAATACAAGGCAATGCGTTGTTTATTTAATGCCGGCCAAGTTGCAAAGGCCATGCCACCCCACCGCTGCCCCCTCGTATCGCACCGTCAGTTGATCGGGAGAAGTCGACTCGGTGGGTGACTCTCGGTGAGTGTCTCTCGCTGGGTTGGCCGTGGCCATACCTACTCTGTACGTATAGTGCACAATCCACGACTCACGTCAAGTCGGTCCGTTTGCCGGGACAAGCCTTGCAGATATCTCGGTTGATATAGGGCGGGCAATCAGCACAAGAGACGGAGGTAGGCAGAGGCAGAGGCAGTGCTGCTGCAAATACGAGGCAGATGAAACCCGACTTGGCGGTTCGCTACTTGCGACTCGCAAAGATACGCACTTGTCAAGTCATCGAGATACATGACAAGACGAGAGAATAGACATGACGAGCCTCAGGCTGCGAAGGAGCCTGGAGGTCCGAGGAGGTGCTCACGGTGCGTCGGTTGCCTCGACTTGCTAGGTACCTACCTAGGTACCTACATAGGTACTCCGTACCTAGGCAGCTGAGCCTCGTGGGGCCCCGCACAGCCTGGCCAATTACAGCAACGGTCATCGATCAGAGATGATAGGTAGGTACGTACATACATACATCTACATACGGAGTAGGTACCTAGGTACCTTTGTCAGACTTTTACGGAGTATGTACATATGTACATGCGCATTGTTTCCCCGCGACGTCAGCCACGAATGCAGAGTCATTTGGGGTTCCCGACGCCCGTCATGGTTTATTTCCGCTTTCACGACCCTGCTGCTAATATTAGTCCTTGACTCCTTACTTCTCTACCTGTTCCTGACCTAAGCTGTAGCGCGTGCCATGTCTGTGCGACGCCGTTCTGAGTCTCGACTTGCACCCAACGTCGGCACGAGATCACGAGATCACGAGACCACGAGACCACGAGACCACGACTAGAACATTGGAACGACAGCAACGAGCCGTAACGAGCACGAGGGCACTAGGGCACTAGAACTCGAGAAGGGCGAGAGTACGACGTCTCGCATGCCCAAGATGGCGGCGGTACCATCGCCAGCGCCCCCTCGGTCGGCCGCTGAGGTATCAGCTGGCTCTGCACACATGGCAAGATTCGAGTTTAGCGACCTGGGCACCAAGATTCTGATGGTCGAGTGGCATCCATATGAGCCCTCGCCGTCGTTGTCGTCGTTGCCGTCCTCGGCCAGCCCAAACAACTCGACCACATCAGATACCACCGTCCCCGGGCCCACCGTCGCCGGAAGAGGCGCCCGCTCCGTCACACCACCATCCGGCACCGCCGCCCCCGGACCGGCTGCTGTCAGGCAGTCCACTGGCATGGAAGCCGCCGGGTGGGAGGTTTCATGCCCCGGCAAGTCCACTTTTCTACCCGCCAGGGAGACCGACGACGAGGACGACGATGTCGACGAGACCGGACCTCGAAGACGCGTCTACTTCCTGCTCCCGCCCGAAGCCTCCGTCCCCGCACAAGTCACCATCACGCCGCCCGGGAGAACCCCGATCCTCGTCAAGCCGCTCCCAGCCATCTTCCCGTCGGGCTTCAACCTCGAGACCGGCCCTCTTGGCGTGCTACATACCTTGTGGGCCAAGAAACGGCTCTCTCAGCTCGAGCGGGAGATGGAGGCCGAGATGCGGGCCAATACCGAGAGCGTGGGACTGGAAATGGTCATGGCTGAGAAGGATTGGATCGTTACCAACTTTCTTGAGGCGAAGCCGCCGCCGGTACTGTGTGATGGTGCCTCGGAGGTTCACGTGCCGCTGCGGTCTCCTGGCCCTGGCAGGTCGGCGGATAAGCTCAAGGGGCTGCGGCTAGGGACCTCTGCGGCGGATCTTGTGCCCAGTTCTACAGGTAATGCTTGGTTCCGTTCTTGTTTGATTCTGAGGCGCGATGAGTCACGCTTTTTTGCTGTCCTGACTCCTGAGAACGACTCATCCGGCTATGAGAACGAGTCGTTCACCCCATGGGCATCCTCTCTGCGAACGACCTCACCTACCTACACACCTATCTTAATCCAACTTGCTTATACTAATCCCTGCCCCATAGCAAAACCCTCTCCCGGTCCTCGCCCTCCATCCCAAATCTCGCATTCCCCACACCGCGGCCACAGCATCCACCCTTCCGAGTCCTCGGTACTGCGCGATAGCCCGTACCCCACGCCCCAGTCTCTCGATGCGGCCATCCGGAGCGAGCCGGCACCCGTTTCTGCGAGCAGCCGTGACGGCGAAGATGAGCTATTCGCGCTACCGTTGAGTCCGAGGAGTCCGGATATGAAGAGGGGGCCGTTCAACGCTCTGCCGTTTTAGGGTTTCTTTCAAGTTTCTTGCTAGCTTTCTAGCCTTCTTTCTTTCGATCCTTTCACTTTGTGACTTTGTGCAACCATCTTTCTTCCTTGTGTGATTATGTGATTCTTTACGGCCGTGGTCTACCGTCTCTGTGACACTGCTTCTTCAAGGTTGTTGACTTTGTGATGAAAAAGAGACAATATTCCATTGTCAGATTCATATATTGCGTGAGGGTCCAGCGCCTGATAATCGATTTAATTAGTGAGAGCTACCTAGCTTTCCTTTGATGTTCTCGCTACTTTTTGCATTCTTCCCTTCGTGTACATTTGTTTTTCTCTTCATGGGATCAGAGATCAGACTGCTGGGAAGGGAGGGCCCTTTTACTTTGATGTCCCCGCGGTTGCTGTACATGAGTCGAGACGAGAGTAGCTTCTGGCACGAGTGGTGCGTTGGCGTTGTGAGGAATAGGGATGGGTAGATGGTGTGTCAATGACGTGGTTGAGGCGGAGGCTATGGATGGTTAGGATGGATGAGGTCAAGAGATGCGTGGCGGTGTGTATGTGTATGCGACGTATGGCGTAGTTATGTACATAGCACGCATAGACGCGTATACTGGTAAGTTCGCGGTCATGTGCTACGAACTAGCATCTGGATATACGTATAGGTATATCTAATACATATCAACACATGGATATAAGTGTACCGACCATACCTTATGATGGTGATATATAATTACGTATATCATATGTTTCATATCAACATATATGTATGTGTGTACACCAAGAACGATAAAAGCATGAATACATGGAAATAGACGTACATGAAAGCATATTGGCATTTCCATATTGAACGGCAAGCACATTTTAAATAATCCATATTTATACCCATTCCATTTGAAAAAGAATGCGAAAGTTGAGTAGGTATTTATAGCATTCTCAAAACAGCGACACAAGAGACCTCGTCGCATGCCTACTACCCTGCATTCAGACGAGTTCATCAGCGCATCATCCACGCTTTATATCGGCGGTTTTCTCCCTCCGTTCTCTAGTTACTCCATCTTCAGAGGAACAATGAATCACACTTTTGAAAATAGTATCCACCTCGCCAGGTCCTACTCGTATCCGAGTCCCAATCATTCACGCACATCCCGCATGGTATCATATAAACGAAGGCCCCCCCAAAAGAAATCCCTCTAAAAGGCACGAACGCCAACATTTTTCAACTTCTAACCCATTCCACGCTCAACACCTCCTTCCAAAACCTCCCACAAACCCCAAAGCAAAATCATCGCCACCCCCCCACCCTACCCTCATCCCACCTCTCCCTCCTCTCCCTCCTCAAATACCACAACACCCTCGCCTCCCTATACCTCCTCACCCACTCTCCCAACTCCTTCTCCTCCCCTCCCGCCTCCATCTCCCCCACAGCTCTCCCGGCCCCTCCCCCACCATCCAGAAAGCTCTCCTCAAGAGCATCACACACCGCCCCTTGCTCCTGCACCCCCTGCCCCAACCGCTGATACAGAGCCGCTGGCGCAAACGGCCCCAGCGCATGATCCATATCCGCCTGCTTCTGCCGCCACTGCCTCTCGAGGGCATTTGTGGATAGCAGGGCGGCTTGTGTCGCGGAGCGCTGGTGCGAGAGGCGGGTAGCGGCGCTGCTGAGTTGTTCTGCGAGATGGCTGTTGTGGTGGAGGCATGAGGTGAGGGTCTTGTGGGAGGAGAGGGTTGATTCGTGGGCGGAGGAGGAGGCGTGGGCGAGGGCGTGTAGGAGTGTAGGAGAGGAGAGGAGGGTGGCTAGGTCTTGGGTTCTGTGGGAGAAAGGTAGGTCCGTGTTAGTTGAGGGTTGTTCTTGAGAGGGTTTTGGTAGTTGGCATGGGGTTGCGGGGTTGCGGGGTTGCGAGAAGGGAAGAAGAGGAGAAAGGGGAGATGTACCCTTTGTCTCGTACGAATTCTGGGAGCCAGTCCTCGCCGGGGTCGGGGATATCTTCTGATGTAGTCGCTGCAGCGGGCGGTGGCGTTGAGCCTCCTGCTCGGCCTTGCGCGCTGCCATCCCCGGGGAGAGGTCGCGAGGGCGGCGGGGTGGATGATTTTGTGTATGTGGATGTTGATGTATTTAGGTCGCCGGAAGGGCCTTTCGGGGGCGGCACGGGGGGAGTTGAGCTCGCGAGCTCGGCTGGGAAGCTTGACATGATGCGATGGAATGGCGAAGTGGTGAGGCCCAGGGTGACAGCTGTCGTGACTCGTGAGTCCGTGACTCGTGAGTCGTGAGAGGAAGGGCGGACCAGAGGAGTGACGCCTAGGACTGTGACACGTCTGGGAGTGGCTGGTGCATGATGTGGCTGGGGCCAGAAGTGCAATACAAAAGACTTTGTGGGCGGGTTGTGTGGATGCAAACTTAAAAATTTCATCCGCCGCCCGCGACGTGGACTTGGACATCACCGCAGCGCGGCAACACGCCACGAGCGTCTGGGGATAACGGTAGGCTTGCATCATGGACAGATCAAACACATGCGCATCTGATATATGTGCTGAAAAAGTGTGATCTTGTTCCCACGAGTATTTCCCGTAAGTTCATCTTCGCGAGCCCTATCTTCCCCAATATTCCCAAGATGCCATTCTTTGGCCCCAATGTCTCTTGTCAGGACTCCTCTCTCATCTCACGGGGGCTGTCTGTTACAGTGTTGGGAAATTGAATACACCACGCAACTGTCGTTGAAGGTCTTCTTCGCGACTGATGGGTGCCGTTTTGGTTACTATCGAGCTGGTTCGTGCGTCTGAAGAGTTGAAATTTTCACGGGTCCTTTGCGGCCACTTACATACTGGAAATTTCTTAGTGAAGACGCACACAATTCTTCAAGTCTCCATTCTGCTTATTTGAAGCTAATCCTTCGTCAGGGCGCATTCGTTTGTTGCATGCACATCAGCTTTCCACGGCAGTAGTAAAACTCGGTTGGTGAAGGATCGTGAATACTGCTTCTTGGGTGATTCGCAATCCTTCATGCAGATAGGAAATAGACTCTGTTGGTCTGGTTGGGGCCTAAATACTAGCATCATCGATACATTTACAAAAAATGAAAGCGTTTACTGTTGCTCCCACTACGGACGAAGTCAAAGTGCCTCCGGCCCGGAGTCTGGCAATACCTATGTGAACCTCACGAAAACAAAACACCTCACCGACTGTCCCGGTGTGGCACCTCATCCAGCAGCGACACACCTACTGTTCTATTTGCGTATTTCATCGCGCTCTGTTCCCTCTATGGAGTCAGAAGTATCTGTACTGTACACACAAATCATGATTGAACGTCCGTCGAGATGGGCGCTGAAGTATGTTTGGGCTTTCGGGAGAAAGACAGACGGTAGACCAAACACGGGCTGAAAGCCATAGTGTTCCCAGACCGCACCAAAATTGAACAACGTGACACTACTCCGTAATTATAATCGCTAAAAACTCACAACAGCAAGGCGCACTTCATGCTATGTAATTCATACCGACTCTACCCTAACGCTTCCTTGTTCCTACATGTAAATATCCCCAACTCCCGCGCGGCCCAACATCTTCTCTGTCCATGCGCCCATCAGCTGTACGGAGTACGTGATACTCGAAATTCCAACGCAGAGAAACCTCCCCTACTCAAAGGCTGTCTACTTCTTCACAGCCCACAAATCCCTCGACCATCCCAATTCCCGCAACTTCCTCCCTCCGATAACCGTCGCCCCCCTCTTCTCCTCCGTCTTAATCGCCAACGTCTTGCTACATGCCGTCAAGGCCTCCACGAGCTCCTTCATCCGTCCAGCGTCCACAAACGTCCCAGAAAGGTCTGAGTTGCGCTCAGCAATCACGGAAGCCAGATCCATGCATTCCAGGAGATGGTCGCGCGAGATGCCTGTGCCGGCAAAGTGTAGGGCGCTGATGTAGGCCAGGATTGTCTCTGGGAGATATGCGTCGCGGAGCTGCTTAAGCTCATGATCGCCATCTGGGTGGACATTAGTTTCGAGCTTCAAGCTAAGGAGAGGGGAGGGTGAGTTCTTACTTTCTATACCCGGCAGGAGCCAATTCTTTAGCAATGGCTGCATGTTGTCTGTGGCGGTTGTGATTTCTTCGCCGACGCGTTGCCAGAATTGTTTGTTTGTCAAGTCAGGGCTATCATGTCAAGACCGTGTTAGCATTCAGGGGCATGAGATCGTGATTGGTGTTTTCGTCCTTCAAGAACTTGTTTTTTTTTCACAACAAGAAAACAGGAAAGAAGAAACGGAGAGAGGGAAAATGTGATAAAAGATGATAAGGAGTAGGAACAGGAACCGCCAAGAAAGTAGAGGAAATGAAGAGACGGTGGGAAGGGGACATACTCTTCTGATATATGCACACACGACGCTATAGTCTCCAGAGTATCAAGAGCTTTCACCAGAGCCTCCAACTCCATATAGTTGTGCGCATCCGACATGGCCTGCTCCGGTTTCACGTTGCCGAGTCCACTATCCTGCAGCTGCAGAGTCCAGAATTCGACGTCTTCATACAACGTAATTTCCGGATCATCATGCCCCGTCATGTGTTGCATGATCCGAGTGAACGAAACTCTTCGATATAGCCGTCGCGCAGCACTCAGTCGACCATTACCTGTTCATTCCAACGCATCAGATTAGAGTCAGCTTTCAGTGCGTCTCCATGCCTTCTTCTTTCTTCTTGGGAACAGAAGCGGCCAATGATGGCTCATACATGTATGTATATACGAACTCGCTGGCGTAAAAAGGGAGGGAGGGAAACACTTACGCAAAAATAACTTGTACACCTGAATACCAATCGAAAACACCTGAGGCCACGATTTCTCCACCATGAGCAGCCACTCCAGAGCGCGAATCATGTTCATATCCTTGGGATCGACCTTGTCCTCTTCGGCGCCGAAGAAATCGTTCTTCATTCTCCTTTGACCCCGAGACGATGGTGGGCCTGGCTCCAGAATCCTAAATGAGGCGTTATTGACAGCCAGCTTAGGATTGTTGTCCAGTTCACCGAAAAAGAGGGTGGCCTGCGACTCAACAAATCGCGAGTCGTCGATACCCGCTCGTCTGATGAGCCCCAGTTGCTCGCCGCGGATGTCGAGATCAGACTGTTCAATGACGTTCCAGCTAAGTGCTTCGTAGCGTCGCGGGGTGTTGAACACGGAGCAGTAGAGTGGAATGAGCTCGCGCAGCTTGGCTCTTCGTAGGTAGTCAGTATACGCGGCCAGGATGTTCTCCTGAAAAAATCGCCATGATGCAGGGATTTGGGGCTCCAATGAGTCGGACTCCTGCTTCTCGAAGCGATCCAACAGAGAGACGAGCACAAACACGTGGGCGACAATGCGCAGCCCACTATGCTGCGCCAAGTCAAAGTACTTGTACTTGGAGACGATTGTATTTTCATCCTCCTCTAGGCCCTTGCGCACGAGGCGAGATGTCGAAAACTCATTCGCAGCAGCTGTGATGACCAGACCTTGTTCATAGAGATGTCGATCAAGTTCCTTGGCGATGAAGGAAGCTTGCAGGGCCTTGTTAGGTTCGTTCGCCTCCGTCCGTACCTGGGGATGGGATCCAATGGTTTGTATGATGCGCTTTTGAATATCGTTATCGTCTCCATGAAATTCGACGGCGTCAAACGCTGGCAAGGACTGTAGTAACGTCGAGACTACGTCGGGCGGGCATTTCGATAGCATAAATGTGTCGATTTGTGATCGTAAAAGAGCGTTGTAGTTTGCAAACAGGAAATCGTCCCAACTCCTTGCTACGTTTTCCACGGTGGTGATGTCTCCAGACAGAATGCCGTACACGGCCCGCTCAAAGTCATCTGAGCCACCTTGTCTCGCCAGAGAGAAGCACATCCGCCGCCACAGAGCCAGTGACGCTGCATCAGCATCGGTCTTCGGGCCGTCATGCCACTCCTCCACCGACATGGGCATGGCCGACATGGATATAGCTCTCCACATCTCTGTTCGCTCCCGACACCACTCGCGGATATCCTCAAACTTGCTTCCTCTCCTGAGATGCTCGAAGCATCCCAGCCAAATGGCTCGCTCAAAGTAGTCATCCTGGGGTTCCAGCTTGCGGCCTTGTCTCGTCGAGGCGTCCGGGTCCAGTTGGGTGACTAGCGGCGCGCCATCCGAGTTGACGTGACTAGAAATCTCGTTAGGTGACTGGCGATCCAACAATCGAGGCCACGCCGTCACGCTTTTTCTAAGTTTGATTTTCGTTCGGGTATGGAGCCAGCCATGCGCAATGATGTCGCCTCTATCGGCATTTTGCTGGAGTTCACGCGCGACCTCGTCAATATCTGCCCCGGCCGCCGCCGTCGTCTGAAGCCATTGGAGAACAGCACGTCGTTCCAAGGCAACGCTGTTCGTTTCGAGAAAATCGTGGACATCATCCTGGATTGACTTCCTCGAGCCCGGTAATGGCGACGAAAACCGCATCGGCTCTGGGCCTGAACCGGAATATCGCAGGGGAATAAGACGTCTAAATAGATCCCACGTCTGCACCTCCTTTTGCAGCTGTCGAGCCTCGTCTGATGATTCGGAAGGACCGTCTTTGGAGTGTTGTTTATCAACCTTTGCGACCGCGACCGCATCCACCTCGGCGTCCATGTCCGTGTCCACATCGTCGGCGGTATGCCTCACTACTTTTGGTTGTATTTGCGCCAGCCGTCGAATCGCATTTTCGTGATATCTTCGAGGCAGATCAAGCAGCCGGGCCCTCTTCTCCGTTGCCGCCAGCCCTCGCAGTAGACAGTCGTCCAAAGCGTTGGCAAAGTCCTCCACCTCGGGTCCTGGGGTGACTTCCTCCGTTATTTTTTCTCGTCTGGTGCTGGTCGCCATGTTTTCTCGCACTGCTGCCGCCTGAGCAGGATCTGCTGTCCGTCACTGTGATGTGTATATGCTGTCCAGGGCTGGCATCGGCATGATCCGGCAACCCAACGGCCTATCGACGGAGAGACAATGGCAGTATGAGTTGAAACGAAGAGGCGAAAGGCTATCGAATTTGTCACGAGATGCGCACTGTCGATGTCGACAAGAATGGCGCAAGTGTGTTTGCGTTGGGTTGGTTTGCTGCCGCGTCGAAGGCGGTTGTGAATGTGATCAAGACTCAAGTGGCTGATACGAGGCGCGTTGGGCCGTCCGAGAAAAGCTGGCCCAGAGCAATGATGGCGTGGCGGTGCGTGTTGTGGTGCTGTCTTGTGTTGGCGCTGGTCACTAGTGCTGTCAGGTACTTCCCGGCGTCAATGGGGAGCTCCAGCGGTACCTGAGCTGAGCCGCTACATAGGTAGGTAGGTAGGTAGGTAGGTAGGTACTTTTCTCGGACTCGCGGTGGAGTTACCTTGCGCAACCTTGGGCAGAGCCACCGCTATTGCAATATGCAACAAAGCGGAAATTCCTGCGACCCACCGACTGGCAACTACAAACAACATTTTCGCTCGCTCTGGCGCTCTTTTTCTTTTCTTTCTTCTCTACATAATGTCATGGGCATTCTTATTAGAGTCTCGGGACGGCACCTCTCCATGCTCGTTCAGATCTACGGATCTCTTGCGCACTCCTGATAGCCTAGATCGTATTCGGCGCTCCTCACCACGTTGCCTACTTTTTTATGTTGGCGGACATAGTTACGACGAGCGTTACATGCTTCTTCTCCCAATCTGAGTATCTGACAGTGCCACGTAATAGGTACCTAGGTACTTGCACACACGGCGAGAATCGCTCGCTGCAGATATTTGCGACATTTTTGCTCATTTATTTTCCGTCCTTGGTGTGTTGTAATTTCAAGCGTAGCACATCGGGTTCAGGACAACTCGGGGTCCTGGCATCGTTCCCGTGCCGTTGATAGAAGGCATTGCAGCACTCGTAGAGGGCCATGATGACGTGTTGGCACTTCGCATCATCGTAGTTGTTGCGGGCCAGACAATCTTGAGGATTCCTGTCAGTTGAGGCCATGAATGTGTGCCACTGTCGCAAGAGAGTGCAGATTCAAAGCATTGAATGTTCCTACCTTGAATGGCGCACTGGATGCCACGGAGAATCTGTCAGCCCTGCAGAAAGTATGCAGTACATACATAGGTAGTCGGATTGGCGCAGTGTACATAACTCACTGCGCGTGGGCGGCACGGCGGACTGGCATCAACGCCATTCTTTTGACCCTGCGCGCTGAGCTTCGTTAGTGGTGACATGGAACCAACCGTATCATGGAGTGCAGGCTGACCATGATGGGAAGCTGAAAGAAGACAAATCAAAAGCAATGCGGCTGTCCGATGTTGCAAAGGGATGTTTGGCAGTCTGTCGTAGTGTGCCGTCTGTCTGCTCCGTTTGGTGCAATCGCTAAATGTACCATCGCCACCTGTGGGGCGTCCCATCCGACGATTTTTGTACCATCGATTCGAGTGGAGCCTCACAGTGCGATTTTGATTTTGTAAAACTGGGAGACAATGCTTTGCCCATGTCACCACTGACCAGCCGGTAATTCCCCA
>SRQH01000211.1:0-40964 GCA_018360345.1 Claviceps sp. LM84 group G4 | reverse complement strand
CGATTTGCGCGGCTGATCTGCCTGCTGACATCCACACGCGTTTCCTCGTGCCAGGCGTCGTATGCTTACGGTATGGCATCAAAGGGCGTTGTGGTGTCGCCATCGCTGCTAGAAGGTGAATGACTTGGTACGGGACGAAGACGAGATTGTGAGTTTTTTGAACGACCCCACGTACCAAGTCGTAACAACCCACCCTAAACCACTTCATGACTTTGAGTCCAGCCAGTTCATCAATGGAATAAACCGTCGCGAAATGCATGAACTATGCTTTTATAGGTATGTCGAGAGAGCTCTGGCTGTCCTGTTTGAATTTCGGCAAGAATTGATAAGTGCAAGCATCAAGGCGTAGGAGGATAACATCGATCATTGATGTCAAATTCAACAAATGTTCCTTTGTCAATTCGATGCACTCGACTGCCCCCGTTACCATGACCAATAACTTGGAATTGGCGTGTCATTTTGAAGAGTAGTGCCACAGGACTTTTAGAGTACATATCGAGGATCGAGAAGGTCAAGATTCGGTCGTAATTCGTCTTGGTGAAGGTCTACGTGCACAGGCTGAGTTTACACCCCATCTTCAAATCACCACATCATCTCTGCCCATTACTCGAAAGCATCCTTGGAAAGTAATAGCATTATAGTTGCTCATATAGTCACTCACAAGCTGTTTCTTTTCAGGGCATCATTCGCTGCATTGCTTTCTATTTGCGGACTAATTGGTGCGGATGACACGGTATGTACAGTTTCTCTTGAGAAGTCTTCCCGCCGAGACAATTGACAACCAATTCAAGCGTGTTTCTGCGATCGCATTTATGACAGAACGTGCCGACTTTTCTGCACGGGTTTCTTCAGAGATTAAAGATGTGGAAATTTCTCCAGATTTTGTAGAATCATCCAGCGTTGAACAGGTATGTATCATGCAATTGTTGGCGACGTTGCGGTGTGGCTGTCGCACAAATTAAATCTTGCCGTTTTGGCGACGGTGGACGTTTTCGACGTTTCCAGCCTGCGTATGCTACTGTACGAACGAAGGACCTGAGGGTGGCCAAGTTGGTCTCGAGAGATGATTGGCCAGAACCGACCCTCAGGTGCTCCCGACCCGCAGGTGGATAGGGGGCAGAGCCTCAGATCCTCTTCACACTCTTCGGAACGGGGGTCCAACTTCGAAGTTGGAAAGACAAGGAGGACCGAGGACTCAGGAGACCCTGGTCGAAGCTCGGCTACCGGCTCTGAGTCCTGACTCCTGAGTCTTTGACCGTAAATAGCGTAAAAAGAGTACATACATACGACGCCGTCGACGCGTCACTTTCTACCGCTTACATAATCCCTGTACCTTGCATTTGTCAAGTCTCTCAGTTCTCTCATCCCGGTACATTAGGTACCTATATACCTACCTACTGTAATATGTACATAAGCAAGCTTCACGATGGGAGACACAGCTTTACAAGCCGACATACATATTACAGAGTACGCTGTATCAGTTGTGAATCCTCATGGATATGTATCTGTCTTCCCTTCTATATCAACAAACTCATGCTCATTCTGATTCATCCCATTCATGCTCATCAGATCGTCGAGTCCACCACGTTTGATCACCTCACCTCACTAACTTGACTTAGCGGCCACATTGAATAAAAAAAAAAGCTGAAAAAGGGGACACCATCAGTGCCGTATAAGAAAGGGGCTCCAGTACCCATAGCCTACAGGTCGTGGCGCGTATTCCAAAATTCCACTCCTTGTCTCGTATTCTTTTGGATCATGACAAAAAAAGCAACAGGTTTGTAGCCGTCCATTGCGAAAAGGAGAAAAAGGGATTAAAGATCCGTGTAACGTATAGACTAGTAGAAGAAGAAGAAGAAGAAGAAGAAGAAGAAGAAGAAGAAGAAGAAGAAGAAGAAGAAGAAGAAGAAGAAGAAGAAGAAGAAGAAGAAGAAGAAGAAGAAGAGGTGTAAAAAAGTGGAAGACACTCCCAGAAAAGAACCCCCTCTCTATGTAGCTCACGTTCAACATCAAAGCGCCCGCTATATATAGAGTACCACCCGCCATACTAGAAACACGTCTCCCTCCCCCCTATTCGTAATGACATCATGAAAAAATCAGACGCACATTATATATACATACATACCCATGGATAAAAAAGCTCCCCCCCCGGAAAGAAACCCCCCCCCGTCCAAGAAAATCTCACCGCTCGTCTGCCTGCCCAATGCGAGGAATAAACAGTGGTATCATGGGTGCTCCGCTAGATGCTTCAACAGACGTGTCCACCTAGGACGCAGACTGAGCAAAAACAAGAAGAAACAACAGAGATAAGGACATAGGCAGAGACAGAGAGACAGAGAGACAGAGAGAAGAGAGAGAGAGAGAGAAAGAATTAGAAATTACCGCATGCTAGACCCTAGCGCTGTTCCTCGCCTGATCGTACACTCCCTCCATATTTCCACTAAATATCAATATCAATATCAATATCAATATCAGTATCGTGATACCTCGTGCAGCCGCCCCTTCGACATCTGCTGCTGCACATTCTTCGCTCCCCCCATCATCATCAGGGAGCTTTGTCTTCGTCTCCCTTGCACATTTGCCTGCATTTCCACCATCCCGCTCTCCTCGTGGCAAGATGGGTAGTTGAGTCGATCCTGCCCAGAGCTAGCTCTCGGTGCGGGACGGTACGTCTGGACGTCGTGGTTCGCACCTGCAGAGTAGCTACCCTCGTACGCGTAAGGGGCCCCTAGGGGAGGCGTCGGAGTGCCACGACTGGTTTGTGCCGTCGTTGTCACTATGGGGGGTGTTGTGATGGTCTTGGAGTGTTCTCTAACGGATTCTAGACGGGGTTGCCGATGTGGCGAAGCGCTACCGGAGGATGTTGATGGTCGTCGCGGGAGCTCGAATTTTTGGGGTGGATGATGTGGATGATGGTAAAGTTGATGTTGGTGCTGAGGTTGCTGCTGCTGTTGCGACAAAGGCTTCCCCTCAACATGTCCCTGAAATCCAGCCTCACTAACCGGAGACGGCAGCTCATACTCCTCGGGCTCAATCCCAAAAACTCCCTGATAGTTCTGCAAAAACATGGCAAACACCTGCGCCGGAATATTCAGCGTCGGCGAGAACACAATGCCCACATTCCGCATATTCATCTTATTCACCTCCGCGTTATTAATAATCCGCAGCAGAAACGCAACCAGGTACTTCAGCAACGTCGCGTTCGGCAGTGGAAGTAGTTGCGCCAATTCCGCCAGCCTCGCCACCTTTTCCTGGCGGTCTTGAATTTCCGTCGTCGACAAAAATTCCATATGGAGATCTCTCGTCAGGATCGTCGTGGGAAGTTCCCGGAGATACAGCTTCAGGAGCGACGCGACAGCGTGCATGTCGTAGTATTGCTCATCGGTGATGAGGTTCACGTCGCCTTCCATGTTGAACCGTTCTCGTAGTTGCTTGATGACCACGTTGGAGCCGCTGAGTCGGAAAATGCCTTCTTCGGAGATGGCGTTTCTGTAATCTAGATACTGGATGCATCGATATACCACAGATGGCAGAGCCACGCGCACATCCAGAGGTGGGTTGTAGCGAACAGCCTCGGCCAGAGTGGCTCCGAAAACTGGTCGGACGGCCCCTGGATGGCCGTGCAAGTGATAATGTGCACCTACCGAGCCGTTCTCACTGCCGCCAAACAAGGATTCTTGACCTTCCGAAGATGAGCGAGTCTTGGGCCCGAAGCCAAAGAAGCTCCGCTTCCGTGCCTTCTTCTCATCAAGCATTGGAAGTACGTAACCCGGCTTATTTCCCCAGGCTGCCGAATCCGAAATAATCTGAGGGTCTTTTGGTCCGGAAATGAGTTTGTTTGCCTGTGCGCTCGTCGTTTCATGCGCAATGCTTTGTAGGTTCGTAGGGGTGGGAGGGTCGGTTGGTGAAGCCGTCGGCCCCTTGAGGGGGATGTCGCCAGCGTGCGTTGAATCATATCGAACGCCAATCAGAGAGTCGGGATCTTCGTGCTGGTGGCGCGCTCTACCTGCGTTGCTCTTCCTTGGTCTGATGCCACTCATGTTATCCGCCGGCGCTGTGCTAGGAGTCGCAGGAGTCTGAGGTAACGGCTGCTCTGCGTCTTCTGCTTCTCGAGAGTCTGGCCCTGGCCCTATCCACGGTAGCAGATCATCCACCCAAAGATCGCGCTCGCTATCACTCTCCGCACACAATACGTGCTTCACGTGAGAGCTGGAATCCTTCTTTTTGGGCTCCAAGATGAGAAACGCATGACGATACTGGTTGTCAAGATCCTGTCCGGCGGCCTGTCCTGTCGGCGACTGGTTATCGTTGCTATAGTTTGCGGTTTGCTTGCCTAGTTGGGCGTGCTGCAACTTGATGGTACCGAGATGGGCTCCGCCGGGGGTTTCGTAATACTTGAGCTGCGGCCCATCCAGGACGAAAAACCGAACCTTCCAGCCGCCAAAGTTCTTTCCCTTCTTTGTCAAGTATCCGCTTCGAATTGAGCGGCTATCAACCCCGACGCTAAGGCCGCTATTCTCTGGTGTTGGTTGGAAACATGCGCTGATTTCGTCCACGTTGGGCGGAACTGTATTGGTCGACAGGTATTTGCAAAGCTCTACGGCTGTAGCTGTATCAAAGGGCGTGTCGAGAAGTTCTTCCATGTACTGGTCCAGAGCAACTCGGCGTGCATCCAGTTTTGCCGGCGCGTGGCCACTGAAGAGAGACCGCTCTGGTGTTCTGGCAGTAAAGGCGGGGCAATTCCTTAGTCGCCCGTCAAGTTTGCCCAGAGATGCGATATCCTTCTCGACCCGCCAGAGCTCTCCATGATCTGCTCGCGAGAGAATAGCCAAGGTGAAGACTGGATCCTCTTCTAGCTGTGTCAGAAACATGAGGCTTGCGCGTGAAGGCTTCATCCGGGAAGAGGCGACCTTGACTTGGATTGATGGAAGCGCATGCGGAGACAAGAGGAGATCAGGATACTCCTCTACGACTAAGCCTTTGTAGATTTCAGTGCGCTCTGGTGGTGTTTGTCGGCCAGCTCCTTCGCTGACAAGCCTTTTCGAAACACTGGGCGTCAAGGCCGACGAGTTGGATGCTTCTACTGGCGAAGACGATACTGGCGGCATGATGTTGGGCAAGTGAGCAATCGGCTGACGAGGTGGGCGTGGAGACAGCGGAGCGGCGGGACCGAATCGAGCGGAGAGGGGAGTGGAAGCCCAGCGCTGGAGATTGCCGAATGGACGAGGTGTGCTCGGCAAACCTGGGCTCAATGCAGGTGCCACAGCATAAACTCGCCCCCTTGCGGCGGGCAGGGCATCCACGGGAGCGCTCTCTTCTTGTTGGGCTCCTGTGGGCAAGGCCGATGGAGACATGTGCTGTTTGGGAGTTGATCGATTCGGGCTTTCTAAGTGCGTTTGGTCTGGACTGCTGCCCCCTTGAGCTTCTCGGAATGCAAGAACCTCATGGTCCATTTCATCATCGTCCCTTGTTTTGCGGCGGCCTCGGTTTTCATCCACCACTACGTCGCCCAGTTCGTCATCTTCCAATATGTCTTCGTACTCTGATTCGCTGTCATTCTCGGCTGCTGCAAAGGCTGCTAGATCCGGCCTGACTTCATTCTTCAGCTGCAGAGGTGCCGGCGGGGCTTTTCTGGGAGAAGAAAACTGACTATGGCCCCTTTCTGATTCTGAAGATGGTTGTGGGGTAGCCGAGGAGGGAGGAGTGGCTTGTGATTTTGGCGGTGGTGATTTTGAGAGATCACTCGGAAGACTTTGCGAGGTTGGCAGTGAGACACCGTACGAGGGCTCTCTCAGTTGGTCCTTGCCCGCATCTTGGCGCGCTCGGCCAGCGATTTTGGCTTCCGTCCCATGGTCCACATCATCTGTGCGACGCTCTTGCCGTAAGTTGGGCGTTTGGAGCTTGGGTGACCCATGTGGTTCTTCGGTCGTGCGGGAGAACGGATGAGAAGCTACCGAGGTGTCGGCGGGCGAGTTCATCTGGGAATCCGAGTCAACTGAAGGAGAATCGGGCCCTTGAGAAGCAGCCAAAGCCCTCGATTCCGGCACTGCGAATCCGCTTCCTGGTGACTCAGCGCCTCGCTCCGCAACCCCCCTTGTCAGATCTTCTTGTTTTGCAGATGCCGCTTTCACGACGGCAGGATCAGACCACAACTCTTTGAGCCTTTTCCTATACTTTTCTTTGTCTTTAAGAGCCTCCTCGAGGTCTTTGTTTAGGCCGAAGATCATGGCTCTCTGCTTATCTACCAATCTCCACAACTGACTGTTTTGCTGCGACTGAGCATGTTTCTCTTTCAATAAATGTTGTATGACGGCCTCCGGGCTACCAGCGGCTTTTATTATGCTCGAGATTTCCGCTGAATGTTGAGCTTCTTGCGAGGAAGCCTTGGCTGAGTCGTGCTTGGGCGACGCTGCGGTGGGCGTGGACGTGGACATGTCATGCACAGACGGACTTTGGGACCGCTTGCGCCAATGTTTGTTTGTGCTCGGGGACGGTATTGCGGTCGTTGGGGTCGTCAATTCGGTGCTTTTATTATGGCTGTGCGCAGCCTTGGATGCTTGAGGGTCGGAGGCGCTTCTTCCACTATTCTTATTCAGCTGACTGGATACTCGCAGCCTACAGCAAAGTCGAAGATTAGTTTCAAGTGATACAAACTCGAGGCGGTGGCAGAATCACTAACAGCCCAGGGAGCTGGTTTGATGTCCTTTGCACTTTAGGTAGGATAAACAAAATCAGGGGCGACGGCAACCACAACACACCTTTGAATCTCCTCCTCCAAGTTAAAAGGGCTTGATGGCTCACTCGAGTAAGCCCCCTGCCCAACCGGTGCCCTGATGAACGACTTCTCGGTCTTGTTGTAACCAATGGACTGAGATCCCTGTAGTGTCCAAAACCGGGATGGCTCTGAAGGACTCGCGCTCGCTGACGAGGTCGCCACGTTGCTTGTCGCAGATAACGGGCTAGGAATAGGAGGTCGGGGAGATCTGATAGCAGAAAAATGGTGAATGGGCGTGTCAGCATCAATGTAAACTAATATTTTAGCTCCAACAGATCGCAGTAAGACATTTTGCTTGATATTAAGTGACAAACGGGAAAATTCGAGAGAAAACCGCAGTAAAAAGAAGATTTGGTTGCGTTCAATGAAACGTATTCAAACAGTAGTAGTAGCACACAAACGTTGAAAGTGTTTGAGTACAAGACTCAGCACACAGGACTACTGCGTGGCTCCAAAGCAGACTTGCGATTTCCTTTTTCTTCCTTTCCCTTATCCTTTTTTCTTTTTTTTTTCATTTCCATTTTCCTTTTCATTCTCGTTTCCCCTTTTTTTGGAGCCTTTCTTTGACGCTCATGCAGGCGCAAGATGTAGTGTAACAGGCCAGGGTACAAAAGGCAATGAAGCTTGAAAGAAAAGCGGACTCGGTGGAAGATTTTCAAAGACCTACGGTATCAAGGTACGTGGCGGCAAAACAAAAACTCACCTTTGTGCTAGACGGGGCAAAGGACCGGCGGAAGACAGCGAAGGCACGTTGATCGAACGGCCGGTAGTTGGGCTCCTATTCTGCGGGCTGACAACAGGGGACGGAGATGGAGGGGACGAAGATGAAGCATATGGACGACCGGATGCAGCGACAAGGTCCATTTCTGAGGTCGAGTATGCGTATGCGCCTGAAGATGGAGGCAAACCGCCACACTGGGGCGCACGCTGCGACATACTGTCGTTTATGCACCAGGTGCAGCGATGACAGCAGCTTCTCGGCAAATTTTGAGGCTGTCGGCGCCGGAAGGCCTAAAGCTTGAAAATGAATGAATGAAGGGCCAGACACTGGACAGATCCAGGAATTATCAAGGAGTGACACTGGCGAAGAGCAAAGCAGACGGTGATGGACCAGGCAGATGCGAATCGAAGCTCAACCGTGTGAGAGGGCGCAGATGTCTCTGCCCGGTCGTGGTGGTTTCGGTCTGGACTCTGGAGTATGCTGGCCAAACTGCGTGCAAAGCGGGCTCCGGCGGCGTGGAAAAGTAGCGGCCATGGACGAGGTTTCACGACACCGGCGTTGGTACCTCGATGCACGTCGCGGCATGCAATAGTGAGCTGGCGGCAATAAGAAGGTGGTGTGCATGCAGGTCTAGGTATAATGTGTCGACGACGGGTAGCACTTGATCAGGGGTTGAGGACGGATGGAGATGCGGATGGATATGCGGATGAGGATGCGGAGGGGCGGCTGGCCGACTTGGCGTCGGGCGACGACTGGCGGCGGATCCACTCGTCAACGGCCGCGAGGAACGGCGTACGCGCAGTGTAGCGCAGTGCTTGGTGCTGGGTCAAGCGCTAGCGCGTCGTGCCTAGAAAGGTCATCCGCTCTGCTCACACCGGAGAGCGGGAGATCCCAATCATCCCATACGCTTGAGTGGGGCGTGCTACTCCACTTTCTTCAAAGGTCAGTCAATCATATCGAGTGGCAGCCAGACGTGTCACATGCACGACTTGCTGACAGCTGTGCGCCAGACCCACCCGTAGCCATAATTACTCCATACCTCTCTAGAATGGGTCCGTCCCTGAAACGCCCTGGTTGCCGCCGGACGAAGTTGCTTTTCCCCCAGTCCACAGGCAATTCGTGCACGACGCGACATGCGCCGGCGCCTCGTCTCGGCCGGTCGTGGGAACATCCGCCATCTCCGCAAGACCGTGGCTGATTTTCATTGGTCCAGGGCTTTTGCTTCTTTCTGCAGTATAAGTTTCTTCTTTTAGTTACAAAGAAGACGAACGAGCAAAAGGACAAGGCAAACGAGGCAACATCAAGATTGAATTTTCCAGAACAAGGTGCTCAAGGTACGAAAGCAGTTGCTGTGAATAAACTTTCAAGAAGAAAAGATGAAAATAGAACAAAACGACTGAAAACATCGACAACCAACCATGGCGATCTCGTCTCTGCAATTTTTTCCGGGTGAAATTTTGAGGGCCAGCGGCAACGAGTCAAACACCCTTCAGTGGTCACCCAATGGTTCATTTGTAGCAGAGGGTACACGTGCATCTGCAGATCTACATAATAAGCGTCAACTAGGTCCCCCAGAACCAACATGATGCAGACCGCTTTCCGGGCGCCACTGGTTCGTCTTGGCCGGAGGAAACGGAAGATCCGTCCATCGCTCATGGTGCTTCATCGCCGACTGCCGGTAGCGCCGACGTGAGCCTTTGGTACCAGTTCATGCCGGCGAAGAGCGAGAACCAAAAAGGCTTTCCCGCCGCGTGTTTTGCTCCGACCAAGCACATTCGTGATATACATACATACTCACAAAGAGTATGCATATACTGGTAGGTAAGGGGTATCGTGATGTGCAATCGAGTGGCTACATACATACGGAGTACAAATTGTAATGTAACAAGGCATGTACCGTGAGAAGCGCATGGGCCCCTTTTTGCGGCTCTGAAAGCCGTGCTTGGTCCGTTTATCGAAATTACCTACGGAGTACGGAGTACGAATAGGCAAATATATGTACGGAGTAGCTGACTTCCGAATGATACGACTTCGAAAGCCG
The DNA here is from genome assembly GCA_018360345.1 of Claviceps sp. LM84 group G4. NCBI lineage: Eukaryota > Fungi > Ascomycota > Sordariomycetes > Hypocreales > Clavicipitaceae > Claviceps > Claviceps sp. LM84 group G4. Next base: position 31,427 of record SRQH01000211.1, on the reverse strand, counting down.
CCCTTTGATCAAGGACCAAGTGGATTGTGGTGTCGGCCTGTCAAGGACCAGAAAGCTTGGATGCTATACCTATTGCAAGCCCTGAAACGTCTGCGGACTCTTTGTTGTGACGGGTCCCAAAGAGAATAACGGAGAAGTTGAATGCCATTCCAGGCAAACATTCGCCTTTGTTTCAAGGCTCGTCGGCAATGGGCATACCTAGAAAAGAGGGAAAAGATATGGCACCAAAGGATATACATACTTAGATCATGCACGCACACACGCGATGATTATGGGCGACTCAGCTCCGGAATCTCGTTTGCCTTTTGTGCGTCGGAGGTCCCATAAACTCTCACGGACGGGTGTCATGGATGATGGAATGCACCGCTTGGAGTTTTCGGCAGCGGCTTGAGCTGTACTTGGAGCTGCAGCTGCTTTAAGTTTTGCGTCCAGCTGTCGGCAACGGGCGTTTGGTGCCCAGCATGAAACGTAAAGGCGGGCCCATCGCCTGTTTCGTGAGCATTATTGTCATTGGGCACCTCCAAGCATTGTCTCCTCCAACTTCCAAGATGCCAATGCGCGGCCTCCCCGCCCAAACTCGCTGCTCCGACGTCATCGTGATCTTATCGGACTCCGCCTTTCAGGGCCTACTCCGTAGGCTGATTGATGCCAAGCCCTCGGCCACGCATCCCACCAACCGCCCACCACACAACTTATGTACCTATGTATGTACCTATGTACAAGCTGGTTTATGTACTGTATCTTCCGAAAACTTGCCATGTGTGTCAGTCAGACTGTCACCTCCAATCGACGAACGCACATGACATATCCATCATCGTACATCTCTTGAAACCACCATTCCCCGTTTTGCGATACATATTGGTTTTCAGCACCTTTTCATCACTCACAACCCACACATCCGCATCGCAGGCTGCAGCGCATCCGCATCACCCCACCAAGACCCAGTCTGTTGTGCAGTGCATCACGGTTCACCATCGCATTTCAGGAACATAACGTAATATTGTGCAACTGCACTTCGTTGCACAGTAAACCTAATGGGTGAGAAAGCTCAAAGAGAATTCTGGGGATTTTCTGCAAAGCAAAAACAAAAATCCCGCTGACAGTCGCGTTTGCACAGCCCGTCAAAGCACAAAGAAACGGCTGTACCTCTCCCGCCCAGAACCCGACATCCTCACCACGCGCCGCCATATCACACGCATCATCCCTCCTGCGCCCTCCCCGCCGCCGCCTCCTCCTCCTCCCGTCATCGTGAAACCCTGCCCCGCGGTAGAAGAGCCGAAGCCGTGTCCGCCGCCGCCGCCCTGTCTGCCCCCCCCTCCTGAACCAGAACCCCAGATCGACGTCATCGCCGTGGACGTAGAACCGTCCGTCAAGTCATCCAAGTCCTCTAAATCGAGCCGGAGCCGGAGCCGGAGCCGCAGCCATAGCCATAGCCATAGCAGGAGCCATTCGCATACGCGCGAAAAAGAAATATACATTGAGAGGGAGCGCTTCATCCCGGTTCCTGTGCCCGTGCGTGTGCACCATCCCCCTGAGCCGAGGTACGAATCGTTTCGGTATGTCGAGGCCCCGAGACGGTATATTGAGCCGTCGCCCCCGCCACCCCCGCCGCGTATGATTGAGGACAGGGATAGGACTACGCATGTTCGCGTTCGGATGGAGGACAGGGAACGTGTTGGTGGGTATGGTAGGGATGATGATAGGGAGAGAGAGAGATATGAGTATTACCGGCGATGAGGGACGTGCTCCGTCGTGCGAAGATGGTGGTCGTTGAGAATCCTCGGTGGAGAGCCCTCAGTTGAGAGCCCTCGGTTGAGCTGGAGAACTTTTTGAACGGATAAGGACGGGCTGTGTCGATTGGATCTGCAAAATATTCATGATGTTGATCTTACGAGTTCGGGGCTTGATCTCTTTTTTTTTTTTTTTTTCCTTTATCATGTCTGCGCATCAGTGGCATTTTGTACTGGCATGGCTATTTACTCTGCTATTTTCGTATCACCCTGGACATATCTTTTTTCTTCATCACTTGTTCATTTAGCAGGCTATTAAGCGGGCTATTAAGATTACGTCCTCGTGTCTTTTTTGAAGCAAGTGTTTTTGTTTTGTTCGAGGCAGGTTGTGGCGGGGTCGTTCATGAGGTGGCCTTGGCGTAGGAGGGTCACTGCGAGTCGCTGATGGCAGGGCATACGGCCACACACAGCATACAGGTACGCATTCTCAGAGAAAAAAAGCAGGCACTCGTACCAGATGGGATGACGATAGCTCGGAAGTGGTCCGGCGATATCTATGTGGACAACCTCCAAAGGGTAAGTCCCAGGCATTGTGAGCTTAGAGTGCGGGCGCTCTCTTAGCCTGGACTTGACACAGCTGAGGCACAGGCAAATTGGGTAGTGGTCTCATATCGGGAGACAAATGGGCAAGTCTTTTGAGATTGTCCTCGTCTAGATGGCCCATACGTGCATGCCACGGAGCGAGCCTCGTGTCTTCAATGGCATAGGCTTAGAAGGCCGAGTGTGTTTGAGGGGCCGTCTAGGCGAGGACAATATCAACAGACTCGTCAACATGTCTTCCAGTATGAGGTCACTACCCAATTTGTCTGTGTCTCGATTCTCAGCTGTGTAAAGTCCAGGCTAAGAGACCGCCCGCATTTTAGCCCACGATACCTGAGACTGTAGCTCTCTCCCTTGAAAACCGCTCAATTTGGTCCTCTATGTATCCTAAAACTACATCATGCTAGTAGCAAGCAACGCTTGAGAACTTTCAAGAACAGACAATTTCGGCAGCCGATCTCAGCTGCCGTTCCTCTCGAAGCTTAATCCAGCCCACTACATAGTACTGAATCCATCATCTTTAACTGCGATATGATGCAGACGCCAGGAAGTTTGCATTAGCTATTTCGCACGCCAATGATGCGTCCAACCATGGTGTACTTGTGACCACTGACGGTCATCTAAGTAGACCCTCATCCTGCAAATGGGGGGATGGCGCTCTCGATGCACGGAGAGGTCACTTTCTTGGAACGCGATTTCTTGCCTTCGTTGTCATGCCTCTTCTCCGAGTCAGTCGCAGCCTGTGTCTTCAAGTTGCGGGCTGCAAGCAGATCCACCGATATCTCAGCTGCGTACGTCTTCCAGACACTAGAAGAGAACAGAGCGATGTTTGCAGGGTATTGAATGAGAAACGGAATCATAGTGTCCAGCAATTGGCATAACGCAAGCCGCAACGGCAAGACATCTTCCCGGTGCTCAGATGCATATGCGGCTTCCAGCGCATTGTGTAGATGAAGCGTCCCGTCCATTATCTCCTGTTGATCCATGGTTCGAGCTAAAAGCTTGGCTTGATAATACAACGCTAGGTCTCCCGCCGTTCGCCGAAGAACTTGCAGTATCTCGGTCTTCATCGCTTCGACACCAAGATCCATGGCTGCCATGTACAGCAGAACGCTGCGAGGTACATGGATCAAGTCTCGTGGATTTTGTCGATCGTACTCGCATAGATCGAGTGCTGTTGTGGCATTCATTAGCCTCTATTCAAGATGGGGAGGTACAGAGACACACATACTTTTCGTGTACATGAAACGAAGCGTGTTTGCGACAGCTTCTGGATGAGATTCGAGCTGCATGTCAATGGGATCATGTACCTGACGTCAGTCAGCACATATCTGATGCTCAATTTCCCACGTTACTCCAGACCCATACGTTTGAGCATTCTCTCGGTGGAAGATTTTGTTGGAAAAAGGTTGATTGAGGCTCTATAATGCTACGGTGTACTTCGAATATCCGGGAGCCTACTCGGACAAAAACATCGGCGCCAAAAGGACGAAGCCATAGACTGTCACATTGTTCAGTCATCCGCAGGATCGCAGATCCCCAACTCGACAGGGACTCGTTTACACACCTTTTACCAGCTCGCGGCGCAGACTCTTTTTGTGCCTTTTCAGGCGTTGGGGTCGCGTGTAAGCCTTGATCACCAGCTGAGCAAGAGTTGTCAGGATCTTGTTTCGTGGCCTCCTCTTTTTTGGGCGGTCCAGCGTCGTCCTTGATGCGTGGGTTGCTGATACTAGCAAAGTCAGGTGTGATGCTCGGCCAATCTGGGGAAATGGCAGTTGATGACCGTCTAGTCGTCCAAGGGTTCGTTTTTGGTGGCGATGCAGGCTTCAGATGTTGGCTGATTGAAGTTCTAGGACCTCTCGCGAAGCTCTTGTCGTTCTTGTCGTTCTTGTCGTGAGGAAAACTTCGTGAGGGTTTGTCTCTGCTCCTTGCGTCCGACGATGACCTGCCCATGGCGGTCCAGAAACAAAGCCTGACAGCAGCGAGGGTTCTTGGACAAAGGTCAAGGGCCTTGAAGAAGGTTCCTCGGCGGCTCGTGGTTCCCAATTTGGTATTCTGTCTGCGTCGTCATCTCAACAGTGGCGCGGTTGAATGTGAGTGTGAGCCAGTGCGTGGCAAGTATCCATTACTCTCGCATCAATGAAACAGCGTAAGCAGCTTCTTCTGTCTGGAGGCTTTACCTCTGAGGAAGGCTCCGGTAGCAATATTTCGGCTTCCGAACAATATGCGTCACAGAATGAGAAAAGCTGAGAGGAAAGTAAATATGAAGCTACCTAGTCAGTTGCTCGAAACGAGGGGATGTGTGCACTGGTGCAGTCACTTTTGTTTGCCGCACTGGGGCCAATGATTCTTTGTCCAACCAGACCAGATGAGCTTGTCAAAACGGGTGTTTGAACCCACTGGTCTACCTGGAAAGGCAACCTCGAGCGGGTCAATGTCAAGTTGATTTCTCTTCTACATACGTACCTACGGAGTAGTACAGAGTTATGTAGGAAGGTACTTGTTGATGCTCCTTTTTTCGCTTTCTACCGAGTTTTGAGACAAATCCACATGCTGGATCAGGATGACACATGTTGCAAGGTCAGTACAGAGCATGTACGGAGTATTGCTGGGGCCAACTACCTAGGTAGGTAGCATGGCCATCCGTCCAGGAACGTGGTGATCTGACACAAGACAGCCTGGCTTGTCCGTCGAGCTATGCTTCAAATTTCTAGCACATTCTTTCGTTCCTGAATGTGAGTAAATTCATAAATAGGTACCTCAGTGTCACCCCATCTAAAGCACGGTAGGTGGTACGCCGGTAACCTAATCGCAGAGTACGGAGACTGGAGTACTCCGTATGTACGTTGGAGTTATGTACCAAACAGCACGGAAAACCGGTCCATGCCTCCGAGTTTTAGCGCTGCTGGTAGGAGGGAGGTAGGCCGATAGTCGAGGGCCGCTGGCCGCTGGCAACAGCATACTACCTACCTAGGTACGTTACACGTATCAGCAATGCTACAGCTTACAACGCTACAATCCTTCTTGCGTACGCCACGCCACAGTCAAGACTCAAGAGTTGATGATGGAAGGCGAGGGATGCACCGATCATGCATGCAGCATGATGCAGCTCGTCCAGTCGGTCATTCACGTGCCGTTCGTGCCGCCACACAACGCTGTGAGTCTGTGAGTCTGTACGCTATCCCATTTTCCTCTTTGGGCCCCACTCCACCCCTGGATCACCCATCACCCGTGCCGTCAGCTTGGTTGGTTACATAGGTAGGTACCTACATATGTACATACATACCTTGGGTACTTGTCTTGTGTCGCCGTGTTTCCTGGAAATCTCGCCAACTACAAGCCACACGCGGTTCGTCGTTCCATGTTACTAGCTGGCAAACAGAAGCTCGAATTGTCCTTCCCTTCCAAACAATCATGTCGGAATCGTCAGTCGTGACCGTGCGCTCTCCGGAGCATCTAGATGAGCTTCTCAAGAGCTACAAGATTGTTGTCGCAGATTGTCAGTGCTCACCGCCTTCCCCCGCCTCCCTCCCCAACCATCCCATTTGCGGAAGACATTGAAGTATGTCAGGAACGAAAAATCGACCATTCCTCTTCCTAGACTAGCTTCTCACCATGCCGTCTTGTCATTGTCATAGTCTTCACAACCTGGTGCGCCCCTTGCAAACACATCGCACCCATCTTTGATACCCTCGCCGAGGCACTTTCCCAGGCCGAAACCGTAATCTTTGTCAAGATCGACGCAGAAGAGCTCAGGGACACAGCAGAGAAGTACGACGTCAGTATCCTGCCCACCTTCATCACGTTCCTGAATGGTGAGGTCTACCAAACCGTAAAGGGTGCCGACCCAATGGAACTACACAGAGTTGTCGACTCATTGGTGACGGAGGTTGAGGCTGATCCTCTCTATGGCGGCCGTCCTGGGTCGTGGTTCGGGGCAGAGATCCCAAGAGGGTACAGGGATATCACGGGACAGATCGAATTCAAGAACTGCGAGCTTTCCAACGCGAGAGATGATGCAGGACCCGTACAGGTGCTCTTCGAGCCTGGTAAGCCAAAGGTCTTGGTAGACGGGAAGGGCTCGATAAAGGATTATGTGCAGAGCGGAGCGGATGACCAGCTTTTGCTGTATGTTCCTTTTGAAGGATCTGTCAAATTGCACACGCTGCAGGTAAGGGCTCATGGGGGCTGCTCCGTGTTTTGTGCTCCGGAGTCACGAGGCAGAGAAAGCTTTATGCTAATCGTGGTGAATAGATCACGTCGGTTCCCGCAACAGGGCAAGACGAAGTCTCCAGACCCGAGGTCATACACTTGTACATCAACAGGCCGCAAATCATGGACTTTGACGAAGCAGACGATTCCGAGCCGACGCAGATCATCACGCTGAAGCCAGAGGACTGGAACGCTGATTCAACCGCAAACATCCATTTGCGCTTTGTCAAGTTCCAAAAGACGACGAGTCTGGTTCTATACGTGCAGAAAGGCAAGGATGGAGCGGATGCGGTCCGGCTGGATAGGATCAAGATTATTGGCGAGGCCGGCGCAAAGCGAGAGATGGGTAAGCTCCAGAAGGTAGAAGGCGAGGAATGAAGTTAACGACGTGGAACGCATGGGACATGACGCCAACGCGGTCGAAGTGAGTGAACACCAGCGGATCGAGACCACAAGAGGGTTGTCTTGACAGCAGAACCTTACGTCTGTGGTGTGTTTGACGACCGAAGAAAGCGGTACGAAATGCAAACGATGGAGTCTGAGCTTGGATAGATGCAAGTTGCAGCAATTGATGCAACTTTTAGTTAAATCGACAAACACTGAGTAGCTTCCACAGCATGTCGAAACGACATGTCCCATCATTGCCGTTGTGTGACGCTTAGAATAGGCTAAGACTTGCACAATCGCTTGCAAAGAGTACTACATATCACACAAAGGCCGCCCCCAGTACATACTACAAAGCATAGCTGTGCCAAGATATTTATGTCCAGCCTCCCTGTCGGCGATTCTGCGCACAAGAGCACATGAAACAAATGACTGAGAGGCCGGCTTGCAATTATAATTTCTCTGGGGCATAACTGACGCTGCGATTAGATCCATTGATGGAGGATTCGAGCAACACGGGTGAAATTTTCATGTTATGCCAGCCGCACGAAGAGAAAAGGAGAAAGAAAGAGAAGCGAAGTTGGTCGCGGATGGGCGCGATTTTATTCGCGAGAAGCTGCTGAGTCATCCTTTCTTTTTTTTCCGCCCACCTCTACTCCGTACATCAGGTACCTAGATACCTACCGTATTAATTGGGAGTTTCGACTTGGAGCCTGACCCATTTATTTTACTACCTAGCAGGGATGACAGCCAAAGAGGACTCTGGACACAAGTTGCCCCTATCGTGGGTTCCGACCGATGTGAAGGAAGTCTGGCTGGCATCCCTGCTAGGTGTGGCGGCCCGCGAAATAAGTGGAAAATAAATGGGTCAGTCTCCAAGTCGAAATTCCCAATTAATACGGTACCTACCTAGGTAGGTATCCCTACACACCTAGTGACCTAACCTACCTTCCGTACATGATATGTACATACATACAACACGAAATTTGAGTTTTTAGGGGCAACTTTGAGGTGCTGTGGTGATGGCGCCAAGGACTAGTTAGGTGTGCTACGTGTAGATACATACCTAGTCACCTACAGGCTACACATGTATATGTATCGCGACTTTTGTATGAAGATACTTTTGTCTCCAAGAAGACCAGATATCGATGCACGAAATTAGGTACCTAAGTAGGCATGTCGCCGGTGCTGCTTGCGGAAAGTGGACTGTCTTTTGAATTTTTCCTTTACATCGATCGGCCCGTACTGGCTGTCTCTGCTCATAACGGACAGCCCGTACGGAGTACACTGAGAGGCAAGTCGTCCCCGACGATGGGATACCAAGCCCTGCCGTATCCCAGAGAAAATGACGAATTCACGAGTCCGCTGATATATATTGTCCACGTAGGTATATATACCTATGTAACTATGTACCCCGTACATACGGAGTAGTATCAGTACCTATATATGTACGTACCTACCTGTAACCTACCTATGAATCATGATGGGTAATTCCTTTGACGCAAAGGGTTTGAAAGAGACCCTGATCAGCGCAGCGCAGTGAGTCGAGACTCAAGGAGTCAAGAGTCAAGGGTCGAGAGTCGAGACCATTCCAGATCCATCAGCGGCACGCACGTGCTTGGGACTGGGCGTTGGGCTATTTCACTATCCCCATTGGGCCGAACAAATAGCCTCGACGCTAATACGGTCCAATTGCCATGGACCTGCATCTTCATAGGCTATTTGCGAAAAAGCCACCGCCTCATCGGAAAGGTAATGAACGAGCTTTTTTTTTTTCGCACACACCCCGTCGTTGTACGAAGTTGCCCTCCGTCTCTCTGCCGCTCGCTCGCGCGCGTTGCGCAAATCATCACTCGCTTTCCAACTTCGAGCATTCACTACCACACAATGCGCGGTGGTTCGCCCATACACCCCATCATCATCACCACCATCATGGTTTGTCGGATGTCGCCAGCGCTGCCCACGTCTGAAAACCGCGCTCCCTCAACGTAGCCCTCGACGCGAGGGCTTGGCAGGCTAATATCGCCTTTGCTTTGCTGCCTCGTACATGATCTTGCGTGGCAACACCAACATCACTCTCTGTCTGGGAAAAAAAAACGAAACGGGGTGTCTCTTGTAGATGACTTTCGCGGAACCCCTCAATCCAACCATGTCCTCCCTGCCGTTGCTGGCTCCGAAGCCTTCCGGGGATCCGGCCGAGACTTGTGTAACGGTGCGGAAGGAGCACTCGGAGGAGGATTGGAACGCCCACCGGCATCTTATCGAGCAACTCTATATCCATGAAAATCGGAGGCTGGTAGACACAATGGCCATCATGGCGACAAAATATGGGTTTGGTGCATCGTAAGTCTCCTGACGGCCGGGTGAGGGGTGTTTCCCCATTCACGACTTTTCTTAGGTGGCAAGAAGAGAGAGCGCGCGCGATGAACCGAAGAGGAAAGATGTCGGCAGAGAAAACCCAAGAAGACGTGAGAAAAGAGCGGAAAGCTGATGCCTGGTGCTATAGGTTACAAATATACAAGAAGAGATTCAAGAAGTGGAACATTCGAAAAAGATGTTATCGCAAGAGTGCGGCAAGTCCGGCTACCTCAACACCATCCAATAATGGTGACGATGCCGCTACTTCCCGCGCCGCCAGTCACGACGAAACAGAGACGGAGGAAATGGACTGCGATGAGGTTATCCAAAATCCTAATACGTCCATGATGGTTGCGCCCAACATGATGAGACTGGCGCCGTACGCAGGTCTCGAGCTGGTCCTCGACAACGTTCGCGTGTGGAGTCTCTGCAAATTAGAGACGGCGGACGGGTCGGCGGATTCCATGGTCAAATATCTCGCGAATCCGGGACAGCCGCCCATCCAGGACAGTCGCACCATGTATCGCACATTCGAACTGGTGTTTGATCTCTGGCACTACGGCAAAGGCCAATTAGCGGGTATGGCCGCGCGGAAAGCCTTTTTCATCCTCGAGTTTGTCCTTATGGAAGACCATCCAGATCTAATCTGGCATATCCTGGACACGATATATGACATGGTCGACAGAGGCCATATACAGCTTCTGGGCATGTTTCTAAAGCACGCCGGTGCGCTGGCGACGGCGCGACTCCCGCATGAGCATCCTCTGGTGGCTATCCTCCAAGAGCTTATCGGCTGCGATTACCAGACCCCGCAAGGAAGGCAATACGTCTGCCATCTGCTCCGGTCCGCATGGCTGCGCAATGTCGACATTCTGAGCGCCCAGGTCGGTTCGCTGGGCTCACTCGCCTCCAAGCACCTGTGGCTCTACGAGCAGCTTATCTGGGACGGGCGCACGCGCCTGCGCAAGGATTGTCAGCTGGCGAGAAAACAGGACACCATGACGGCGGCCCTATCAGATATGCATCGCCACCAGGGCATGGACTGTACGGCGTCGCCCGTCGACAGACTACGCACCATGGCCCTCATGCTGGAGTACACACAGATGGACCTCCGTGATCGAGACGAAGCCGAGAGGCTCGCACTGGCGCTGCTCCAGCGCACACAGACGCCACAGTCCGCCGAGGAGAGCCGCTCTAACGCTCGGTTCCACGCCTACGCCTGCAAGATGCTGGCGCGGCTACAGGAGCACCGCCAGGACTGGACGCTCGCGGAAGATAACCTGAAGCAGGCCATCGAGCAGAGAGAGGCCGCACATGGGAACGGCACCGACTTGCGTGTCATTCGCGACATGTGGGAGCTCGCGGGACATTATAAGCGGGTGGGAAGAGATGCTGAGGCCGAACAGACAGTATATGATGCCGTGTCGAGGGCAGAGATGCTGTTAAGGACTATCGAGTAGGGTGGTGTGCCTGGGTGTTGGTGTAGCGGGCGGGTCGAAGTACTTTCGAGAGCAAGTATGTACCTACTTTCGAGAGCAAGGCGGGTTATTGTCGATGACGTGATTCGCGTATAGATATATGAGGTATGTAGTTGTATGTATGTATATACAATACGTACGTGTAAGTGTATCCGTATGTGTATTTGTATGTGAATTTGCACGTGTGAGAGTTTGATGTGTTTGTATAAGTGTAAGTTTGAGCTTGTGGCGTGTGTGCATAATGATGTGACACATATTTGTTTGTATGCACGTGCTGCTATGTAACAAACATGTGCGTAAACTCACTTGCATCAGTATGCAGCCTGTACATCTGAATCCTGATGGTAACCGTCAGCCTCGCGACAGCCGCGCAACCCCGTCCCCGTTCCGACCCGCCACAATGACGTTGTCCGTTTTCCCTCCCGGCGCATCCACCGCGCCAGAATCTCGACGAAAAACCCTCCAGACTCAGCAGAGCAGTTAATGCAAACCAGCGAATAACTCTATCAACCACCTCTCACTTTACTTGCCGATCCTACAAATAGAGGATTTGGCTTTTCGCTTACTTCTACCCGAATCCGTCTGCCAGGCAAGCAATCATGTCTGGGTCTCCTCCCAATTACTGTAAGTTCACCTTCACGTAGTATGTAGAAACATGATGAAAACCACCCCCCGGCCAAACTAACAGCCTCGCGACCCTAGATGCCATCCTCGAAGTCTCCGAGACGGCAACAGCGGCGCAAATCCGAGAGGCATACAAACGGTACGCCCACCCAGGCCTTTCTTCCCTGTCCCTTGTACATACTTCCTCTTGCGCTACATACACCCATTCAAATCCCAGCGATCATGCCAACCGAACAGAAGAAGAGGAGAAAATACAAAGCAACATCTTGAATAAAGGAGAGCTCTGAAACGAAAGCAACACCTTTCTCTCTTATAGCGCCGCTTTAAAAACCCATCCAGACCGAGTCGCATCCGATTCTCCAGATCGCGCCTCCCGCACACGCAAATTCCAGCTCGTCAACGACGCTTACTTCACGCTCTCGGATGCCACCCGCCGGCGCGACTACGATGCCCAGCGCAAATTGTTTACACCGTCAGCAGCCGGTGCAGATGCCTTTGCTGAGACAGATGATCAAGATGGGGTTCCGCGCGGGGGACCAGCAGGGGGACCCTTTTCGTGGGCGTGGAACTATTTTAGTGGCCGGCAGGGGGGTGCCGCCGAGGCGGGGACCCGGGAAGAGGCCGAGAGTGCGCAATTTAGCAATGTGTTTGAGGAGATGATGCGGGAGGAGGGCATGGCGGAGGAGGGGACGAATCGGCCGACGAATAAGTTTTGGAGTATCGTGGGAGGGGTGAGTGGTGGTGCTTTGGGCTTCATTGTCGCGAATGTGCCGGGCATGATTGCGGGGGCGGTGGGGGGGAATAGATTGGGGGCGGTGCGCGATGCCAAGGGCAAGAGTGTATATGCTGTCTTTCAGGTATGTCTTCTCGTTCAATCTTCTTCTCCTTCTTTGGTTTAATACCTGGGCAACTATGACGCTTGGACGTGTTGTGATGATACTCTGTACTGACGAGGCTTTTGCCACACACAGGATTTGCCGCAGGCTGATCGTGCAAGGTTATTGAGTCAACTTGCTTCCAAAGTGTTCAGCCACGTCACGGGGATATAAAGGCCGCTTCTTGGTGTGAGTTGGACGGCAATTGGAGGTTCAGGTTCGACGTGTGTAGAGGCATTGGCTTTTCGTCACCAGAGTACACACTGGGCTCACTGATGAGGGGTTCTAAATATCTACCTAGACACCATAGGTACTTGTACACTATTACTGCACGATCACAAATTACACAGGCAAAAAAAAAAACCTGATCGCTTAAATGACCATTACCGAGCACGGGAAAGGTACGTGCTTTGGAGTGATGAAACGCCTATCGACGAGTCTGGGACCTTGAGAGCCGTCACATGAGGGCTTTGAGGTCGGCACGAGGCAGCTCCTCTTTGAGCTACTGTAGGCCTGTCACACTGTGGTATCTGCCTCACTTTGCGTTTCGCTCACAGCTGTTCTAGCCCACTTTTTAACGCTGCCATCTCACCATCTTCATCATTCTGTCCTCTCCATACAGGCGTCAACACAGCTGTCAAGCAATGAATGATACCGTGACAGGAAAGATCACATACATTTTGACAGTTGGCAGCCGAGCGAGCCTCAGTTCATACCCAGGATGAAGGACCCATGATCCGTTATTGAGCGTCTTGCTTGGTCTACATCCATCAAAAATCCTTAAAATCACCAACACCAAGCGCCATGATTGTCCTTCTATCTTCGGGGAGGGGGATTGAAACCGGGGGGTGCGCCGGGGGGGTTGAAGCCGGGAGGAGGAAATTGAGCGCTGCCGGGGAACCCTCCCGGTGGAGGAAAGGCGCCAGGAAATCCTGGTGGTGGACCTTGAGGCCTGTTAGATGACTGTTGTTCATGCTCCTTCATCAGAATATTTGTAACATACCGCCTCGTCCAGCACCTGGAAAGCCAGGAGCGCCAGGGAAACTGGGAAAGCCTGGAGGGGGAGCACCGATACCAACTCCAGCAGCAGGTCCCTATGTTTCATTAGTAAAAGGGATTAAAAGTCAATACATTCGCTACGCCAAGCAGTAGCAAGACAACTCACAGCCAAGGAGGGAGGAGGGGCACCGCGGCCGGCGGGTTTGGCGACTCCAGGTCCCGCAGCAAGCGTAGAAGGTATACCGCCAGGAGCACTCTTTCCCAGTCTGGCACTAGGATCTACTGGAGGGGGGGATTCGACAGAGAGAGAAATGATGTGAGCACCGCGAACAATGGTCAGACCAAGAGTTCTCTTCTCCTCGGTCTCGACAAGTTGGGACGACGAGCCAGGAGCGGCCGGCTTGTTGGCCTTTCTCTTGACCCGTCGAAATTCTTCGGTATCTGCAAGAACTAAGTTCATGTGCTGTGGCATCAATTAGCACGTAAGTAAGCAGAAGTGAGCTTCTGGAACCAAATTACCTTATCGAAAGCCAACATCTGACCGGTCATGGCGCGTCCGTCGTTGAGGGTCACACGCATGCGCCAATTAATCTATCCAAGTCGAGTAAGCCCTTGTCTTCGAATGTATAGCGTGCGATGATGCATTTTTGACGTGCAGTCTATTGATAAATTACGTACGTAACCGGCCTGAGAAACATGAATGTTAGCATCGCAAGAACAGACGCGCGGTCAGTAACGGAAGACATACCATCTTTCCTTGTTTGTTCGACATCTTGACAGATGGTACGAGATGTTGCTAACGAGGGATCTCGGAGTTCAAAAAATTTGGAAGCTGTCTCGCGCGGCTTTGATGCGACCGGACGTCTGTCACTCACTGCTCGGCGCGCGAAAGTGAAGGATGGTGTCGTCGCTCCGCCAAAGTCTGCGGAGCCTCACAGAGGAGGCTTCAAGAAAGGTACAACAGTGATGTACAGTCTTGCGCTAGTCCGCATACGGTCGTACCCGACCCCATTTTTCATCGACTTCGCTTAAGGGCACTCAAACCCTCGAAAATTCCTGGCATCCACGAAACGTCTGCCCTTTGTCCGCATCAACATCGAGAAACCACGCCGAAGCCTCAGACCATCTCGACAACGACAGCAGCAATGGCGTCCGAAAAGGCCAACAACCCCATGCGGGAGCTCAAGATTCAGAAGCTTGTTCTGAACATCTCCGTCGGCGAGTCTGGTGACAGATTGACCCGTGCCGCCAAGGTGCTCGAGCAGTTGTCTGGTCAGACTCCAGTCTACAGTATGCGAAATCCTCAACATATCCGAATTTGGGCAGTGAGCGGCAACTAATTCAATGTCAATAGGCAAGGCCCGTTACACCGTCCGTACCTTTGGTATCCGACGTAACGAGAAGATTGCTGTCCACGTCACCGTCCGTGGCCCCAAGGTGAGATCGAACTCTTGATTCAACATTTCCCTACAATTGCTATTCTCTCTGCCCTGTGCGCCAGACAGACAAGCTAACTGCCTCTAGGCTGAGGAAATTCTCGAGCGTGGCCTCAAGGTCAAGGAGTACGAGCTGCGCAAGCGCAACTTCTCCGAGACTGGCAACTTCGGCTTCGGTATCAGCGAGCACATCGATCTCGGTATCAAGTACGACCCGTCCATTGGTATTTACGGTATGGACTTCTACTGCTGCATGACGCGCCCTGGTGAGCGTGTCAGCCGCCGTCGTCGCATGAAGAACACCATCGGTGCCAGCCACCGCATCAAGCGTGATGAGACTGTCAAGTGGTTCAAGACGAGATTCGACGGTATCGTCCGATAAATTTGGATGGTAGAGGTTTTTTTTTGTCTTTTCCTTTTGCGGTCATAGCAATTACAATCAAAAGGGTGCCGATGAATCACATGATCATGTATTTATTTCCCCTCTATTGCATTTTCTCGACCCTCTTTGGGTCGAGCTACGGCCTCAGAGACCGACCGGCGCCTATGCCGGCTTTCGCGATGACTTTCACGTGTGACATCTCCAACAATTGTCTTTCGCATCTCCTCGGGTATGGATTCTCAGTACGTAGGTAGTGAGATTCTCGCCACATGTGCCCGCATCGCAGTATGATCAGGTACGACGTCTTGAAATCACGTCAGCATGTACATACGTATCTTGAAAGTATGTACCCCCGCTGAGGCTTCGGCTCGAGTCTTCGAAGTTGAGTCGGACAGGCGAGATCCATAGAGCACTGGTGTCACAGGTAGGCATGGTGAAGCGTGGGCTCAAGGTCAAGAAATATGAATTGCGTAAGCATAACTTCTGCGAGATGGGCAACTTCGACTTCGGTCACCGGTGTCAGCGTACACATCGACCTAGGCACCAAATATATTCAGGCAATGGAATTTATGAGATGGACTTTTATTGCTGCTTGACGCGGCCTGGCGAGCGCGTCAGCCGCCGCCGTCGTATGCAGAGCACCATTGGCAGCCATCGCATCAATCGGGAGGAGACAGTGAAATAGTTCACAGAGGTTTGACGAGTCACGGAATTGTCCGATGAGTTCTGGATCTGATCCAGGTGATCTTTTGTACTTACCTTTCTTCCCTGCATCCGCTCGGCCCTGTTTGGGTTGAGCAACGGCCTCGGAGACACCTATGTCGGCTTTCGTAGCGACCTATCGAGTGTTGCCTTGCCTTACATTACTACCTAGTATGTATGTAGGTAGTGAAGTATTTTCCATGTCCGCCCACATTGCGGTATCTACTTTCGTTTGGCGTTCCAATTTCAGCTCGTTAAGTATGGTATAGAGGCTGCTAATCTGAATCTGAGGTGCTCATGCCATTTTGGCGAGTGCAAAGTCTTCTTTGAGAAGCATGATCATGATGACCAAGAACGGCAATCCATTGCTTTCGAATGGGCCATCACCGAGTAGAGATAGGGGCGATTCGGACAAGCATCATATCGTACCTATAGAATCTGAACAGGAGCAAAGCGCAGTCGTGTCATCTACGGCAAGTGGTGAACAGGGAGGAGTTGGAATTTCACTTTTAAGAGTTTAGGCCAGACTTCACTCCCTATCCAGTCATCTATGCTGCGAAATGGTCTGTGACATTGTCCCGAAAGGAATACGAGGCGTAGACTGCAAGCACATACGACGTGAAATCTGCAAATAATGGCATGAAAAGACAATGACGGTGCGTCCTTCGCCGTTGGCATTTACGCCACAGGGTAATTGGCATGGCTTGCAGTCATCGTCGTTGCCGTGACCACTGAGTCACTGACACAGTACTCCGTAGTCGTACACTTTTATGCGTAGAACGCCAGGCATCAGACCCGTTATGGCGGATGGATTCCTGAGGCTCGAAGTTTGCAGGAGGAAATCGGAATTTGCAAGGCAAAACCGCGCAGCTAGAATTGATTGGGCGGTTGAGCAGCTCGGCTCCACCAACTCCCTCACAGTCTCTGCTCCCATCATTGTGCTCCCGAAAATCTCCATTTGCTTCTCCTGTAAAGGCAACACCGCAATCCGCATCTCCCCTCCCGCCAATTGCACTTTGTTGCAATTGCCCTTTTGCCGTCTCTGTTCTCATAAAACCCCTCACAATGTTCAGAAACGCTCTTCGACAGTCCACGCGGGCTGTGGGCGCCGTCTCTGCTGCCGGTAGAGTCGCGGTGGTGAGTTGTCCTCCTCTTACCCGATCCGACCGCCAAAATGTCATCGAAACAGCCAGCATCCATCGAGAAAAATGTCGTTGGGGGCTCAATTGAGCGATTGGTAGCCGTTGCACTGGCATTTTGGATTCCTGCAAGGCACTGGCGGCGGTGTCGGTGTCATTTCGCGTTGTTACCTAGGCGCCGGCTAACTGCTGCTTATCTTTTTTTCTGTTTTCGCTTCGATGTCTAGGCCCGAAATGCCGTACCTGTCGCCGTCAGCGGCCTTCAGGCTCGATCATATGCCGACAAGGCCTCACCAACCGAGGTGTCGTCGATCCTCGAGCAGCGCATTCGTGGTGTCCAGGAGGAGTCTGGCCTGGCTGAGACCGGTCGTGTCCTCTCCGTCGGGTATGTGGAACTACAACCAACCAACAAGCCGGTCGTTCCCAGAGCGGTAGCCGGAAACCTAGGTCACGAGCCTGGGACGACATATATGACGGCATCGGAAATGCAACATCGCATTATAGCTATTGGACAATGCTAATGCAAACTATTCTAGTGATGGTATCGCCCGCGTTTACGGTCTTGCCAACGTGCAGGCCGAAGAGCTGGTCGAGTATGTTTTCCATTACTGATCTGAACCGCAGTCAGTTCGGCTTCTGACTTGGATGTTCTTAGGTTCGCCTCCGGCGTCAAGGGCATGTGCATGAACTTGGAGGCTGGCCAGGTCGGTGTTGTGTTGTTCGGTTCTGACCGTCTCGTCAAGGAGGGTGAATCTGTCAAGCGTACCGGTGCTATTGTAAGTCGAATCCCGTCATCGAATCACTTCCAGATATTGCAGAGCGATGCCCAAGTGACTAACGCGGAACACTAGGTCGACATTCCCGTCGGCCCTGAAATGCTTGGCCGTGTCATCGATGCTCTCGGTAACCCCATCGACGGCAAGGGTCCCATCAACTGCAAAGAGCGTCGCCGTGCTCAGCTGAAGGCTCCCGGTATCTTGCCCCGCAAGTCCGTCAACGAGCCTGTGCAGACTGGTTTCAAGTCCATCGACGCCATGGTTCCCGTCGGTCGTGGACAACGTGAGCTGATTATTGGTGATCGTCAAACCGGCAAGACTGCCGTCTGCTTGGACACTATTCTCAACCAAAAGCGATGGAACAATGGCACCGATGAGACCAAGAAGCTGTACTGTGTCTACGTTGCCGTTGGCCAGAAGCGATCTACCGTCGCTCAGCTCGTCAAGACTCTCGAGGAGAATGACGCCATGAAGTACTCCATCATTGTTGCTGCCACTGCCTCCGAGGCTGCTCCTCTGCAGTACCTTGCTCCTTTCACTGGTCAGTACTTTTCTCCTTTCATCTATCCTTGATTCCATTTCTTTCGTGAAACGTTTGCTTACCGTTCCTTTCCTGACAGGTGCTACCGTTGCTGAATGGTTCCGTGACTCGGGCAAGCACGCCCTGGTCGTCTATGACGACTTGTCCAAGCAGGCCGTTGCCTACCGTCAAATGTCTCTGTTGCTCCGTCGTCCCCCTGGTCGTGAGGCTTACCCCGGTGACGTTTTCTACCTGCACTCTCGTCTGCTCGAGCGTGCCGCCAAGCTCAACATGAGCCACGGTGGTGGTTCCATGACGGCCTTGCCCATCATCGAGACCCAGGGTGGTGATGTGTCCGCCTACATTCCCACCAACGTCATTTCCATCACCGACGGTCAAATCTTCTTGGAGTCCGAGCTTTTCTTCAAGGGTATCCGTCCCGCCATCAACGTCGGTCTTTCCGTCTCTCGTGTCGGTTCCGCCGCTCAGCTTAAGGCCATGAAGCAGGTTGCTGGTTCCTTGAAGCTCTTCTTGGCCCAGTACCGTGAAGTTGCTGCCTTTGCTCAGTTCGGTTCCGATTTGGATGCCTCCACCAAGCAGACCCTTGCCCGTGGTGAGCGCGTAAGTGACTTCCCGCAGTCTCTGCTATTAGAAAGTGCGTCGAGTATTTACTGACCGTCTCTACTTTACAGTTGACCGAGCTGCTGAAGCAGAAGCAATACTCTCCCATGGCCGTCAACGAGATGGTTCCCCTTATCTTCGCTGGTGTCAACGGATATCTCGACAAGGTACCCGTCGACAAAGTTCTCCGATGGGAGTCTGACTACCTCGCCCACCTGAAGACCAACGAGGCCGAGCTGCTTGCTACCATTGAGAGGGAGGGCGCCATCAGCAAGGAGACGGAAGCCAAGCTGAAGGACGTTACTCAGTCCTTCATCCAGAGCTTCCTCGGCTAAACACTTTCCTCTGAAATCTCGTTACGCGACATAGACAAGGGCTGTGGAGGGATGGCTGCTGTTTATATTGATTTCGTAGTTGTTAATCCTCTCTAGATGGTGAGAGAAAAAGCCTAGGGGTGTATTTGATGGAGCGATAGGTGACAGTGGGAGATGTGGAAGAAGCACCAATCGTACCACTACATGTAAAAATAGAGCTCATTCCTCAATGAAGGCCCTTGATTTCCTTTGTTCTTTAATATTACTCAAACATTCTCAACAGCTCTTGCACATGCAAGTGAAGTTGAAGGAGCGAAGAGAACCCCGTCCGCGTCTTGAGGACATGAGCGTAGCTGACGCAACAACTTTATGACATCATAGCGACCGCTCAGAAGATACATTTATTTCATCATTCAGCCACCAACCAGCGTCTAATAACACCGGACAAGCAATTCAAAGTCAAGCACAGTCAATTGGGCATTATTCCATAGGTTATACCTTTGAAGAGATTCTGAAGTCGGATAGATCACGCAAGGTGCGTGCGCCGTATGTATTACGTGACCATCCGTCAACGTCGTTGCGGGGCTGTAGGCTGTAGGGCCGTAGGCTGTCCGACCCTGTTGTCATTTGTCAAGACTCAGACTCAATGGCAGCTTTGAAGAAACTCACTCCATCTCTTTGCAATTCACGGTTCGCCCAGGTTCCGCCACTTCATCTTGCCATCTTAGTCATTTGCCATTCTGCCACATTGCCATGGTAATCAGTCAACAGGGACCCGACATGTCTGCTACAACCAGACAAATACTGGGCAGGGTGAGGCGGATGATTCCACCCATGCTGGACAAGTTTCACAAGGGTATGTTGGTGTGATGAGACTACCTAGCTACAGTATTACCGCGCCTTCCAAACTCCCAAGTCACTCGGGGAATGCAAAAGCTATGTTTCTGAGTATTTTCTTTCAAAAACAAGAAAAAAAAAAAGAAAAAAAAAGGAGACTGATGAGCGCGTAGGGCAGCTGGGACGAGTGGCAG
Organism: Claviceps sp. LM84 group G4; assembly: GCA_018360345.1. Classification (NCBI taxonomy): domain Eukaryota; kingdom Fungi; phylum Ascomycota; class Sordariomycetes; order Hypocreales; family Clavicipitaceae; genus Claviceps; species Claviceps sp. LM84 group G4. The sequence continues at coordinate 11,246 of SRQH01000211.1, read as the reverse complement.
TCATCGGCGGCAGCCAGGACTATACCGGCGCGCCGTACTTTTCGGCCATGGCGAGCGCCAGGCTGGGATGCGACATGGTACGTCAGAGACTCAGAATAGAAATGAGATAAACCCACCAAGACTTGATGTACTACAGTCTACGTACATGAATCCATTGTTATGATTTCTCTTTCATGTCATCTTCAAATTTGGCTGACTCGTAAAATAGTCACATGTGATATGCACGCCCGCCGCCGCGGCCGTCATCAAGACATACTCCCCGAATCTCATGGTCCATCCTCTAATGCAGCAGACCCCCTCTGGCGATGCGGCAAAAGCACCAAGCCCAGACGATGTATCAGCCCCTATCATCGAGATGCTTCCCCGTCTTCACGTCCTCGTTATTGGCCCGGGACTAGGTCGCGATCCTCTTATGCAGGACACGGTCTCGCGCGTAATCCAGGCGGCACGGGAGAAGAAGATGCTCATGGTTCTTGACGCCGATGCGCTGCAGCTTGTGCAGAAGAGACCAGAATTGGTGAGGGGGTACAGAGAGGCTATCTTGACGCCCAACGTGGTGGAATTCGACAGGCTTTGGGATGCGCTCGGTCTCGCAGAGAAGAACAACAAAGAAGGAACGGAGAGGGTTGAGATCATGGCCCGGGCTCTGGATGGTGTGACGGTGATTCAAAAGGGTGGAAGAGACGTCATCAGTGATGGGCGGACGACGCTGGTGAATGATCTCGAGGGGGGTAAGAAGCGGAGTGGCGGGCAGGGTGATACGCTGACGGGATCGGTGGCGACGTTTCTGGCGTGGAGGAAGGCCTATCTGGATGGCTTGTGGGATGTTGGCCAGGAGAAGCTCCAAGAGTCGGAGTTGGTTAGGTTGGCTGCTTTTGGGGGCAGTGCCATCACGAGGGTGAGTTATCGAGAGAGGAGAAGTGTCTGGAGGTTTCAGTCCGCGGATAGGACCGGCATGGCACCAACCAAGTCTGGCGAGCTTTGTGCTCAGCTCAAAAGTCTTGGTCGAACAAACACTCCTCCTTCGCCTTTTGCTTGCACTTTTCTCCTCCGCTTCGCTGTCTATCTTTGCATGTTCATGTTTGTAATTTGTCTTTTGTATTTCCAGCAAAGAACAACAATGGCTAACCTTTTTTTTCGTATAGGAGTGCTCTCGACGCGCGTTCCTGACCAGGGGCCGAAGTCTCCAGGCAAGCGATCTCACGGATGAGGTTCACGGGGCCTTTCTAGCACTCTTTGGAGAAATAGACGGCGAGACAGACAAATCGAATCTCTAGACTGAACGGGCGTGTGAGTTGATTTGGATCGAGATCTTGTGTAGAATTCCTGTGGATGTGGGCATAATGCTTTCTTTTCATGTGCCGAGGACGACCTTTGTAAGGTCTGTAAGTCGATGATACTGAGTTTCGTCAGCGTTGTGAGGCTTGAAGAGGCACATGTCACACAGCATGACGTGCCTTGTGTCAAAAGTCGCATGGCTGTCTATGCAAACACCATCCCACCACATATTATCGCTTGAGTTTCCATCCGCATGGCGTTGCACAGCTCAGGAAACAACCTTCTCGAAAGAACCGACATACACGCCCTACCCATCTTCCCACAACGGGATTTTCTCGCCAAAATTAGGTCGCATCATGGGATTGGGCCTCAGACTTGAAACTCGACGCAAATTCGACGACAAAAAGTCTGCACCATATTGAACAATAAAATCCTATCGTGGAACCTAGCGGCCCCAGAAGCAGAAGGCCGTTGAAGCTAAGCGAGGACAAGTGCTGTTTCATGTCAGGCTCGCGACCCGGCATTGGGCGCTTTGTACGACGTCGGGATTGCGATCCATGCTGTGCGGGTGATGCTGTCGGGGGGAGGACTGGGTGTGATGAACTGAGATGGGCTGGTGAGGTCTTGGTGCTTATTTCTACGTTGATGATCATAGATGTCTCTTCTTTTGATACTGTCCACAACGAACTGGTTCGTCTTCTTGATTGCATCTCTGCACTCCGATGCCTACACGGACGGGTCTTGAATGTTCAAAGACGTCTTTTTAGTGATGGTACATCTTCCCGTCAGACCCGACTCCTGATCAAAGACTTGTTGATGACTATCTGCGCCATCATAGATGCAAAAAACGTCTGAATTATCGACTAATTGGAATATCCGATATGCTCGATTCCTGGTAATCTTAGCCACGAGATACTCGGATTCCTAGCTCAAGGCCTACAATCCAGGCTCCAGCTTCATATGCTAGTACCCCTTGTTCTTGTTCTTCCACCGTGTTCTTCAGACATTGGGGCACCTTCGGTGTACAATCAAGCAGGGACCAATACAAACAGATGGAGCTACTTATGGGGTCTTTGTTAACAGACGTGCGAATCAGAACGCCTCGGCTCCGTTGGCTGGACTGCGCAGAGTAGCGTGAATGCATACACACACGTGCTTATATTACACAGACAGAAATTCTTCACCAAAGACACCATCACATCATGCAAACAATGCCTTCTTTGTGCTGGCATGAACTTTCTTACCAACTCAGTTGGTTCTCTCGATGTGAAGAGCCAACGGCATACGGAGTAGTTGAAACCACTCGAACCCTCAAATTAAATTCCCAAAGAAAACCCCCCCAAGGGTCAAAAAGGTAGACACCCGCTCTGTGGACCAAAGCCAACTCACTCACAAGAGGAGCCCATCTGCGACGCAGGGGAAAGCAAGGGAGAGCGTACCTACGGAGTATTCTTCCACACCTATCCAATATCCAATGTACACCGCCACTGTCCACACGCCATGTATGTACATATATGTAATGCGATGCACTGCAATGCGCAGTGTAGGTAGAGCGCTGATCAGACTTGCATACGCGCTTGGCGTCTAGGTACATACGGATGCATGCATGAAGAACACGGTGAGCGCACACCACACCGACACGGTGCGTACATCGGCTGAGAAGAGAGGATGGGAAAACTTTTCTTCCTACCGGACCGCTGTGCATATGAGTGCTGGTGGACGACTGTTAGTATGTAGATACATAACATACATAATAGGTACCTATGTAGGACGTTTTCTCACCACGGGTTGCGTTTGAAGAAGAGGGAAGCTCGGCAGCAGGAGATAGGTACATACACTTCGCTGGTGAACCCGAAGCGCCGACACAATTGTCTTGTCTCTCGCTCGATGCAAGGAAATAACACTCCCCCGCAGATTTCAGCTCCTTTCTTTCTGACTGTCTCTACGGAGTACCTACCTATGTATACCTACCTCCTATCTAAGGTCCTACATATGTACGTGTTCCCCTCTTGTCGACCCCACGAGTGACGAAGGCAAGATTGAAGAAACCAGGTCCACGGGCAATGAAGGGGATGGTGGGCTGCGTCAGCTTGTGCTTTTCCCTCAAGAGTTTTAGTAATAAGACATGGCTTTGGAGTTTGGAGTTTGGAGTTTGGAGTCCACGAAGGGCGGATCGCGGCGGATTGTGTGTTGTAAAACTTGTTGTCTGAGAAAGGTGTCTGGTTGGGATGGCGTGGGTCTCGCGCTTGTCGATGACTCGATGCGACGCAGTCCATCGAACTCATCGATTGAATCAAATCGAGCCAATTGAACCAATGAAATTGATACAACAGCAGTTTAGTAAAAGGGGTCAAGAAAATCCATCGGTCCATGTCATGTGCTGTGTCCACTGTCTGCAGTCTGCACTTTCATCAGGGCCAGCAAGCTGCGTCATGGCAGTATCGGCGCATCGTCGCATCGTCGGTTCGGACTCCCTTGCATTACCTAGGAGAGGGGGCTGCAGCCTGCGCGGCGCGCCAATGTACATATGTATGTATGTATGTCTGTATGTATATACTGTACCTACATCAGGTTAATAGGTATGTAGCTACATACCTCATACTTACGTCGCCAGAGCTGTCTCGCCCTGCATTCTGTCCAGGAATAATGACCAAACTTCGTTGCTGGTTTGTCGTTTCTCCTGTGCCACAGCCTACAGGCTACAGCGCCAGTCATGTTACTCCGTGCCTGCGTCGAATTTTACCTGCGCTTGTACGGAGTATGCACAGAGTAAGTTGTACGGTGTAGGTACCACATCAAGCTGCATGGATTATGCCAGGGCCCGCCATCGATATGTAGGTACCTATTGCGATACCGTGACGCAGAGAACAATGCATCCATCCATGACCCCATCTGGTCGGGAGTCGACGGGACCGGTTTCTATCCCGGCACACGATTATATGTATCCAGCATCAAACGTCATGGGAGTGTAATCCATTCAATCTTTCGGTGACCGCGCGACGTTCTGTTCAGTGTTTCCCGTACATACCTATGTACATACTCCGTAGATACATAGATAGATTTTAATGCCGCTCGCTGCAGCAGTAATCATGCATGCGCGTCTAGACAGGGGGACTTTTCGAACATCAGTCTTTTTTATTTTCTTTTTGTGGCTTTCTCATATCGGGGATCGTACCGGAATATGTACGTGTCGGGACAGTATGTACCTAGTAATGTACTCTACAGACTGCAGTGCACCTCGCTCCTCAGTGCCGGGGCGGCAAATTGGGCTTCCGATGCGGAAACTTGCTCACAAAACCAAAGACTACTCCGTTCAGCAATTGACATTTCGACAATGCCGCCCTTGATGGCATGTCACGTGGACAAGGGTGGCATTGATTGATCCATATTGTATTTTGTGTGAGGCAACATGCTTTTGGTTTGAGAAGCCGAGCGAAACAAGCAAATGAAAGACGCAACCTGTGGCAGGAGGGCTGCGACGCGTTCACTTGGTGAAGCAAAATAAGAACCAACAGGCCCGTGACGAGCCACCTTTGCGAAAGCCGGGCACGGAGCTGACAAGGAGCAGGGGGCGGCAGACGGCTGCTTTTAGGTCGCAGTCCAACATGCAAGGCCGGCCAGAGGATTCAGCTATTTTCGATCGTCTGAGATCGAGTTGTGAGGATCGAGTTGTGCGGGAAGAGTGGAGCTGCCGAGCCCGCACTCAGATCCCGTCTGGAGTCTCTGTTTTTGGTATATTCATCGCCAACAGAGAGAGTAGGTATCCGTATATACTCCGTACTCTGTTTTATGTTACATATTATATACATATGTATCCGCCTTTCTTGAAGAAAGGGCCAGGATTAAACAAACCAAACAAATGTGGACTCTCGGTCAGCCTGTACAACTTCTTCTGATCCGTCCCGGACTCCCGGCCGTGGTGGCTGCTTATTACCCCGCCCCAGCGGCATCATCAATCGCCCAGGCTAGGAACTTCAAGCTTTGGTAAGATCTGGCGCAACGTTGGATCCGCTCTCTTCAATTCGTAGCCTTCTTCGAATGCCATGACCCATAGGGAGTCGGCTCGCATTCAGAGCGCCCCTTTTCTGTGTTATTAGAGGCGTCAGAGGACTCAGAGATGTCAGACCTGTCTAAGATGTGCAATACCTTGTACATTTCTCTCGTTCCAATGTCGGCAGCTGCATCCAGAGTGGTGATGCCAAGCTGTCTGGAATCTGCACCATGCTCGCCGCTGGGTCGAGTCGAGGCGAACCGGCGCAACACTAACACTATTCACCATCACAAAGAGACCAGACGCCATGTCTTTCGGACGAACTGCAGCTGCTTGGCTGACGAACAGCGCGGCCGAACGCTTAGGTGCTTGCGTGGCATAAGCTCATCATGATCCAGTACCTAATTGCTGGACTAACAGATCCCCCAGGATAAACCAGCTTCGATATCGAGCCAGAGAGGGCAAGACGCTGGAATCTGGATGGATGATGCGAGTCCCTGGAATTTCAGCTGGTGCAACTTGCAAGAGATGGCAAGACTCTGCAAGACTCGGTCAGCATTTTGCGTCGCCATTCCAACGCGTGTTTATGTACACAGTACTACATACTGCGTCTGCAACAGCATCCCGGTCCCACAAACGGCCCAATGCACGGTACTCCAGTCATGCTGTCGAAGCGGAAACAAAACAAAAAGCAGAAAGCCGTTTGGCCAGGTATGCCCAGGCAGCCCAGCCACAATGTCGAAACTGAAAGAGAAATTGTAGGTACCTATGTATGTACATACAACCTACGCCTACTTCCCCAGCTGGAGGGGCCCCCAAATCTTCATTCGCGGCTCTGGCGCTCGACGCAATTCGCCAATGCCCCCGCCACCCGTCTGGAGGCTTATACTCTGCCGGCTACTCTGCCGGCCGCTCTGACTGGTCATTTTCCACAATGGTCGTAGCTTGCTGGGGGGGGGGGGGGAAGTTGGGAACTGATTTCGCGGAAGAAGCTGGATAAGACGCGGAGGGATGCAAATTAGGGAGATGTTATCTCCTCGTGACCTGCTACAATGTCTCGGCTTTTTTTTCTTGCGTCATGATTGAATGGAAGAGCATTCGTGGCTTTGGCTGTCCATCCTGCAAGCAAGTTCCTCTGGGAGTCTGGAGGACCGAACGAGCTCGACGAGAACCATGGACAGAGAGTCCTCAGTCGAGACAGTGTGGTGGAACTCATGGCGAAGTGGGGCAAGGACGCGAGGGGAGAGCTCAGAGCCTCAGAGCCTCAGAGGTACGTACCTACCTAGGTACCTACCTACCTATGTACATAGATATCTTGCTGCTTTGCTGTCTGGCTGCTTGCTGTCGTGGAGGCTTCGTTTTGGATGAGAGAAGCCGTCTCCGTTCCTCCTCGGCCGCTCATCTGGATTTACTCCGTACCTCGCTGATTTGGTTCTTGATCCAGTCTGTTGACCACCTCGGGATGCTGGGGGCTACTGGGGGCTGCTGGGGGCAGGCTGGAGCTCGAGCGTCCGAGAGCACGACATCCCTGTCTTACTGCTTGTCTCTGAGGTATGTGGGACCTGGGATTGGGATAACGGTTATTTTTTCTTCGTTTCTTTTTTCCCTTTCGTCCTCCTGCTCCTAGCTCCCAACGCCTCTGGAGTCTGCTGGCTGTATGTATGTACTCCGTACAAGGGAGGGACGACTTGGCGGGGTTGGCTGGCTGGTTGGGGCCATGGCGTACATTGTCAAAGCCCTTGCCGATGACACTAAAATGCAGATGTAGCTTTTTGGCCCGAGTTGCGTGTTGCATCCCGTCAGGGTCGTTTCCGAGAGGCCTTTTTGTTTAAAGTCGTCGGTAGCCCCCCAGACTAGGCATGGCGAACTCTGGTTTCAGGGACGTATAGTGTTGATTTGATCGCATCGAAAGCATCGTCAGATACGTTGGGCACGTTGGACACGTTCCACTTGAACGCGAATGTACAACTCGAGCTTGGACTCCTGCCCTGCATCTGTGTGCCCCGGATAGCTCCTTCCTTTGCTCGTATCACGACCTCGCCTCCGGACTCTGCGCGTTACCCATCAGACCACTTGAGAGAACGCCTGACTCTCTTCCACCTTGCAAATCATCAACTCCAGCTGCATCCACCCGCACAGCCCTGTTTTCAGTGCCTCTTACAGCTTCTCGATTCGTCCACTGCGTATAATCAGGGCTCGCAATCGCACAGGTGCACTATCAGCTTGACTCGTCAGCCTCGACTGTGTTGCCAGTGCCCTACCCCCGAATTCATGGCAGTAAAGGGAGGTCGGGACTCAGCTTGACTTCACATATGAAGGTACCTTGCGTCGTCAAACGAATCCGGAAGACAACGTGGACCGATCCGCAGCTCTCAATTTCAACTTCACTTCACTTCGAAATCACCCAGGCTTACACGCAATACCGTGACCATCGATTCACCTTACGACTGGACCCCCCAGCCACCTCCTGCTCCTTGTGTGTTTCAGCACTCCATGTGCGTTTGTCTTGAAATTTCAGTTTTTCTCATCTTGTGCGTTTACACGACGACCAACCTATGAACCAACGAAACCAAGAAGCGAGAGAAACCATCGATATATATCGACTTGTTGTCGTGCAGAAAGTCTCGCCCTCTAAGCATCCAGCATCAAACCTACCTTCTTCCCCTTCATTTAAAGTCGTCACAATTTCGCATTCATCATGACCCATGGATTTGACCGCCTCGAGAGGTTTTTTACCTCTAGACGCAAAGCTTCTCGAGAAGCCTCGCCCAAGGCACGATCAAAATCTCCACTTACACCTCCGACTCTCAACCTGGATCATCAATTCCCTTCGCCATCATTTATGCGCCCCATGACGAGCCGGATGACTGCTCGCCAAGAGGTCAGTCGAATGAGTGCTCGCCAGGAAGTCGGCCGAACAAGCGCTCGCCAAGACGTTGGCTTTCGACAAGCGGCATATCGATCACCATCTGTTCCAGACATGCACTCAACTCCACGTGCTGTCCACGGCAATGCCTTTGTCTCTGTATCTGCTGATGGCCACTACCAGCCCAATCATAGGCTGGCGCGAATGCCATCATTTAGCAACGACGAGACAGAGACTTTAATGTCTGCACTCCACGGCTTCCAATTCCCCAAGCCTCCTACCACCCGCCCTATTCCTGGCTGGGCTCAGTCACCGCCCACTGCCATCCAACAAGGAGATCATACTCCCCGACTCCTGAGATCACACGGTCGGTCTCTCGAGATTTCCATCCCTCCTTCCTACCCACTGGCAACCCCCCCGCCTTCAGATGCAGGGGATCACGGTTCGGACCTATATAGTCCAAAAGCCAAGGGACCTGGAGGTCCTCCGTTGTCTTCTGGGATCCGTCTCCCCACGCCAGGTCAGAGTCCAGACATGCCATCTGTCCATGGGTCGCTCTTAAGGACCAGAGTACCGGCCAATCGCCCCGATAATGCCCTCTTCCCAGTCATGGAGGATGGACTGGGCGGCCCGTACGGCGAGCGTTGCTTGGACAAGACATACAGCCAGTCGAGCAAGACTCCATCAGATCTCTCATTCGGTAGTGCTACGTTGAGAGAACCCGAAATTGATGAGTTCTTTAGCCTCACCGACGACGACATTGCTGAGTGTCTTGCTCCCGACAGCCCAGTCCTCGCGCCAGTGGAGAAGGCAAGTCCAACTGTGTCGGAGGATCTGTGGATCGCATCGTCTGAGCCTCTGACCTCGCGCCTCCTGACTCTTGCCCCCCCTCGTGCGAGTAGTCCAGCCAAGGCTGCCGCTTTCGAGGCTGCCAGGATCGCCAGGCGCTACGACTTTGATCTGGTGTACGTTGTCAATCTCTGGCCTCACAAGACGAACCGCCCCGTGACGCCTGCCCGAAAGCCAATGATGGGACGGCTGCTCGCGGCTCATGGCCTGGACGGTGTGCCTTGTCCGCTGGAAATCTCGGAAGAAGTCCATACCACCATCCTTCGATCTGAAGGCTGGGTCGAGTACCGAGATCAGGATGCTCTCGATCATGACATGGCGCGCGGGTTCGCTTGCGCATTCCACACAGGACAGTTCGCGCCATCAAGTAGCTCGTCACGCCGAACAAGTCCTGTGTCCGGCGTTCGCCTATCGGAGTGGATCGACAGGGGCATCGTGTTCGCTGCCTACCGCAAGCCTCGTCCTGGCCAGGCCAAACTCGGCCGGACGTTCAAGGACACCGAGCTCGGGCAGCTTCACAGGGAAGCCGAGGCACTGGTCGAGATGGTGCTGGACATCCACGCGGCCAACAAGCAGCGGGAGCGTCCTTGTCGCAACTTTTCCGCCGACGACCTTGGGCCCGTTCCTACGATGAATGCTCAAGTGGCCTGAGGGACAGCAAGAAGCTGCTCTCACAAGCTTGCATTTATATGGCAACTTTGGCGCTTCCATGATGCACGAGCCCCAGACGCTGTGCTTTCTCTTCTTGTTTTTCCTTCCCTTTTTCTTTTCTTTTCTTTCTTATTCTATCTTGTTCTATTTTCTTTTCTTATCTTCGCTTCTCTTGCTCTGCAGCTGGCATTTGCTGGACTGCCCTTTTTGTCTCTTTGCATTACACAGCATATCTGGCGGTGGCTCATGACTTTCGGACAAAAGTTTGACACGGACGACTATACGATAACGAAGAGGGCGTTGGGATTTAATTTCTGTTTAATTTGGCTTTTGTTGCTTTTTTTCTTCTTGTACTATCTTATTTGTCTTGAGCGAAGCGCGCTCTTGGGAACATGTCGGCGCTCGGTGAAGGAGCCACTGTTTATGGCCACTGTTTATGGCCACATGGGAGGGAACATGGTGTATACCACAGGCCTTGTCGCAGATACATCGCGTAGCACTACACTACGTTACTTATATTTACATGATACATCATGAAGTTACACATTTATATGGGACCTGGATTTATGTTGCACTTGCGTTCACATGGCAACAATGGCCTCATTGCACTAAAATCACTCATCGCAGTCATTGCAGTGCTTGTCATGAGTAGTAGACAAGGAGAGTACATACCTACGTGCTTGCGATACCTGCTCGCGATAGGTGTTTGCCAGATTGTACGTACTTACAAACACACAATCCGTCCCACAACTGACTATCTTGTCTGCCCGCGCGTCGGTCTGTGCTCTTGTCCAGCATATAGTACTCTGTACTCTGTACAAACGGAAGAAACGGCCCTGTCCAGCAAGGAGAAGAAGCTTTTGCTAGTATTCCAGTCTGTGCCGGTCGGCACAACCGGCAACAAAACGAAAAGATTCCATTCCGTTTCCCCCCATGGCAGCCGCGACTTGTTATCACTGATCCGAGACTGGAAAAGAACTATCAGTCCTGTTTGCAGTACGTAGTACGTACACATGTGTACACGGATCTCGGCACTAGATATGAAGTAGTTTACCTACCTACCTACCTACCGACCTATATTATTACCTAGGTACATAGGCAGTACATACATACCTACATATCCCATGTATGTACATAATCAGTCGTTCCCACGCGCTCACATCACAATCCGGTAAATCAGCCCGTGGGAAATAGCCTGAATAACCTTCTTTTAGCATGGGACTCCTTTGCAGTCACGTCAAGTCAAATCTGTAGAAACAATTATGTACACATGTACCGTTGAAGTTCCGTTCGGCCGACCTGACCCTGCTCTGGCTTGTTGATTTTGCTGTGCTATAGCCTATAGGTACCTACCTACCTATGTATACCTACCTAGGTATGTAGACCGTATGTACAGAGGTACCTAGGTATGCTGGGGAACCTCGCATCCGCCCGCACGGACGGTACCCCTGTCTATATAGGTAGGTAGGTACCTCCATACGGAGTACGGAGTAGGCCCTTGACCTTGTTTGCATGGCTTCCAACTTCCAAGTTCCGTGGCGTCGTGGGAGGTTGGCCCTCGGAGACCCAGGTTCCCGTCGGGCCCGTGCGAATGGGGGGGGGGGGGGGGGG